>CASHTC010000943.1:267907-270407 GCA_949357725.1 Hyperoplus immaculatus | reverse complement strand
AGGGAGAGAGAAAGATAGAGAGAGAGAAGGTGAGAGATAAGGAGAGAGAGAGAGGGGGGAAAGAGAGAGAGAGGAAGAGAGAGAGGGGGAGAGAGAGAGGGAGAGAGAAAGATAGAGAGAGAGAAGGAGAGAGAGAGAGGGGGGAAAGAGAGAGAGAGGGAGAGAGAGAGGGGGAGAGAGGGAGATAGAGAGAGAGAAAGATAGAGAGAGAGAAGGAGAGAGAGAGAGAGAGGGGGATGACACTGAAACAGGACTGATCCATCATGCTCCACCCTCAAAGCCACGGAGCGAATCCCAAAAAATTATCTTTAAAAAAACAGAAGCTGATGAGCCAATAGCAGACGAGCACGCACTGAACACAGGCTGATGCCAAGCTCATGGTGTGGTTGTTTAAGTGACATCTTTCAAGCTTACAAATTTACACCTACAACAAGTTAAAGACCTGCTTCACCGGTGGAAATATGAAGGTGTATTGAACTCTGAGATCCTATGTAGTATAAATGTCCAAACATTTTAGAAATCGGTTCATCCTAGCCTGAGAAAAGGCAGAAAGAGGGTTTTATGGTCTCACTGTCTAACCCTACAGTTTCCTTCTTGTGACATCACAGTAAGGGTCAGGATTAACAGGACAGCTGGCCAAGGGAAGACTGAGGGAAGAAAAACCTCATTCATTATTATAGCGATTTTGTGATAATAGAATAACAGTTCCGTATGGGTGAAGTATTCCTTTAATAGTGTATGAATTTCTTATCATAGCCCAAAATATTCGGGTATAGGTAAAGAAATGGAATTAATCATACATGGAGTCGACATAATAGTTTTAGTAAAAGTAAAAGTCAGGGGGCACTCCGGTGGCGTAGTGGATAGAGCGTGTACCATATGTGCTCCGGCCTTCGTTGCAGTTGTCGCGGGTTTGAGTCCGTCCCGTGGACCTTTACTGCAGGTCATCCCCCCTCTCTCTCTCTCTCTCTGTCTCTCTCTCTCTGTCTCTCTCTCTCTCTCTCTCTCTCTCTCTCTCTCTCTCTCTCTCTCTCTCTGTCTCCCCATTTCAACTCTGTACTGTCTAATAAAGCTTGAAAATGCCAAAAAATATCTTAAAAAAAAAAAATAAAAGTAAAAGTCAGCGTCTAAATGTAGGACTACACTATTCGCATATATCTGATCTTGAGTCCCTGAATTGCCTAACACGTACAACACGTTGCCTTTGTTTTGCATGTTCTACCTGCATGTCTCACAGAGCATTAACTGACTTCTGTCCAGGTTAATGTTCAACCTTATTCAGATAGACAAGCATTCATTACATATCAGCTCGGACACTATATAATGACCTCGCTGTAGCAGAGAATTTACTTCACTGAAGACTCCTTCTCCAAGCGGGTTGACTCAGAAGACCAACTCCAGCCATCCATCTATCCAGCCAGCCAGCCATCTATCCAGCCAGCCAGCCAGCCAGCCAGCCAGCCATCCATCCATCTATCCATCTAGCAGCCAGCCAGCCATCCAGCCATCCATCCATCTATCCATCTAGCAGCCAGCCAGCCAGCCAGCCAGCCAGCCATCCATCCATCTATCCATCTAGCAGCCAGCTAGCCAGCCAGCCAGCCAGCCAGCCAGCCAGCCAGCCAGCCATCCATCCATCCATCTATCCATCCAGCCAACCATCCATCCATCCATCCATCCATCCATCCATCCGTCCAGTTTACCAAAAAGCTCATCAGCAAGAAAAAGGGTAAGAGACTGTACTTCTCTCTTCTGTTTGCAATTGTTTTATTTGATTCCCAGTTTTTATCTGACTTAAACACTGTCTTCTGTTTTATTAATTTTTATCCTTAATTTCATCTTGTGTTTTTATTGCATGTCCCTCAGGTATGAAATATCAAATGTGTGAATTAAATAAACAGATGAACAAATTTACACTGTTAGTTTAAAGTTGTACTTGCTTTCTCTAACAGAACACTGATATTGTGTTTATTTTAAGAGTTAAGGTATGTCTGTCTGTCTGTCTGTCTGTCTGTCTATCTGTCTGTCTGTCTGTCTGTCTGTCTGTCTGTCTGTCTGTCTGTCTGTCTGTATTTCTGTCTGTCTGTATGTCTGTCTGTCTGTCTGTCTGTATGTCTGTCTGTATGTCTGTCTATCTGTCTGTATGTCTGTCTGTCTGTCTGTGAGTTATCAGTGGTCCATAGTTGAACAGTTATTGAGTCTATAGCAAATGGTTAAAAGGGTTTTTATGGCAGAGTATTAGGGCGTCATTGAGTCAAATTAAACAAGAGTAGGAAGATTTTAAATGTTTAACATTTTTACAATATGTTTATTGTCCCTTTTTTCTTCTAATTTTTTATCCAACAATTAACAGAGACAAACATTTGCACTTTCAAAAATGAGGATACAAGTTAACTAAATACTAAAATTAAAAGAATTCAGGAAGATCTTTTTATTTCATTTAGCATATTGAGATAAAAGCTGTAATTCAACTTAAAGAGTCAAGTTGAAATGTAAAAAG
>CASHTC010000943.1:207907-242907 GCA_949357725.1 Hyperoplus immaculatus | reverse complement strand
ATCCTGATGAGAGCAGAGAGGAGGCAAAGTGAGAGAACCAGATTCATTCATTAAGTCTGGTTTCAAAATATCATTAAAGACCTACTTCACCTTAAAGGCCTACTTCACCTTAAAGGCCTACTTCACCTTAAAGGCCTACTTCACCGGTGGGAATATGAAGGTGTATTGAACTGGGAGATCCTATGTAGTATAAATCATGGTATCACTGTCTAAGCCTACAGTTTCCTTCTTGTGACATCACAGTAAGGGTCACTGTCTAAGCCTACAGTTTCCTTCTTGTGACATCACAGTAAGGGTTAGGATTAACAGGACAGCTGGGCCAAGGGAAGACTGAGGGAAGACTGAGGGAAGAAAAACCTCATTCATTATATTATAATAGTGATTTTATAATGATAGAACGCTGGTTCCGTATGGGTGAAGTGTTCCTTTAAGCTTGACAAATCCAATAAGGTATATAAGAGTATTTTTGATGAGAATCTTTTTTCAACTGTCAAAATACAAAAAAATATTTAAATGTAGGCTACAATGTTTTTGTGTGTGTGTGTGTGTGTGTGTGTGTGTGTGTGTGTGTGTGTGTGTGTGTGTGTGTGTGTGTGTGTGTGTGTGTGTGTGTGTGTGTGTGTGTGTGTGTGTGTGTGTGTGTACGGTGATAGAATGGGGCATTACTATTTGTAGTTGTATAAAATAGTCACACAGATAATGAATCCTATCTAATGTGATGTTCCTGTAACCATGTTTTTAGATGTCAAATCTGCTTCATCCAGTCACACCAGTGCTGTTTTTTTAGTGGGGGCGCCCTTAGCTCAGTTGGTAAGGCGTCCCCCTCCCGGGCCGGGCCCAGCAGCAGACCCGGGTTCGATTCCAGCCCGCGGTCGTGCTCTGCATGTCACTCCCCTCTCTGCCCCATTTCACCTCTGTCTCTCTGCACTGTCAATAAAGCATAAAAATGCCCCCCAAAAAAAGAAAAACAGTGCTGTTTTCTCCTAGCGTGAAAATACAGACCCACATCTAGAACGATGTAGGGTCAGGCAATGAGCAATATACCTTAGTGATGCATACAGCTCTGAAAAGAAATTTGAGAGACCAGTCTGGATTGTTCTTCAATCTTCATCTCTACAATACTTCATGGAAATGCTCTTTAATGACAAAACATGTATTGGAATTTGGTAGAAATGTTGTCAGTGGGGCGCCTTTAGCTCAGTTGGTGAGGCGTCCCCCCTCCCGGGCCGGGCCCAGCAGCAGACCCGGGTTCGATTCCCACCCGCGGTCGTTCTCTGCATGTCACTCCCCTCTCTGCCCCACTTCACCTCTGTCTCTCTGCACTATCAATAAAGCAGAAAAATGCCGAAAAAATATCTTTAAAAAAAAAAAAATGTTGTCTGTAGTTTATAGAATAAAGCCAAAATGTTCATTCTACTGAAACATATGCCTATAAAGAGTCAAACGAGAGACACTGAACATTTGGAGTGGTCTCTTCATTTTTTCCCGAGCGGTATATACTTTATATATATATATATATTATATATATATCTTTATAATTGTGTGTGTGTGTGTGTGTGTGTGTGTGTGTCTGTCTGTCTGTCTGTCTGTCTGTCTGCGTGCGTGCGTGCGTGCGTGCGTGTGTGTGTGTGTGTGTCTGTGTGTCTGTGTGTGTGAGTGTGCGTGTGTGTGTGTGTGTGTGTGTGATTGCGAGTGTGTGTGTGTGTGTGTGTTTGTGTCTGTCTGCCTGTCTGTCTGTCTGTCTGTATGTCTGTCTGTCTGTTTGTCTGTGCGAGTGTGTCTGTCTGTCTGTCTGTCTGTGTGCGCGCGTGCATGTGTGCGCGCGTGCATGTGTGTGTGCGTGTGTACCTTCTTAGAGACCAGAGTAGGATCTTGGTTTAACAGCTGGCGTTGAGCGGCCATGTTTCCTACAGCTGAACTCCTCCACCAGTCTCTCTCTACCGGGTCGAGCTGCAAGCGCTGGAACAGAGACTGTGTGTGTGTGTGTGTGTGTGTGTGTGTGTGTGTGTGTGTGTGTGTGTGTGTGTGTGTGTGTGTGTGCGTGTGTGTGTGCGTGTGTGTGTGTGTGCGTGTGCGTGCGTGTGCGTGTGTGCGTGTGTGTGTGTGGCAGGGAGGGGGGGTGTTTTTATTAAAGCTGTGGTCAGTGATTCTGGAGAACGCTTTTTGTCAAAATCACTTGTAACTGACAGGCTGAAATGAATGTGAGTAGAATGTGTGTGTTGGACTGTTGGTATATGTCTTGCCCTTTACTGTTATTTATAGTATTTCTGTATTTATTAAAGCTGCAGTGTGTAGAATGTTGGGTTTTATTTCCTAGCAGATTTAGTAGAAAGTAATTATAATATCCATTAGTACATTTAATTTAGAGCATAATAGCTGAAAAAAATTAATTATTATTTTTTCCCTTAGAAAGGGTCTCATATATGTCCATATTTCTGCATATTTTGGACCAAGGCCTAGTGCCGCCATCTTGAAAGTGTCATAGTTGGAATGTCATCGGGTGCATTGTTTAAAATTTAGAATTGTTCTTGTCCTTGAAGGCCACTGTAGCTTCTGTTATTATTCTAAAGGGGTGGGGTTAGGAGCGTTGCATTCTAGAACTTTGAAGAACTTTCTTGATGATGTCATATCACACTGCACCTTTAAGAGATTACTTTCTCACCATGACAGAAGACGCAGCAACGCTCCTGCTGTCCTCCTCTTCACTCTGAAACACAAACAAACTCTGTTAAGAACATGAATTAAATTCCTTATCAATAAACTTTTCACAAAAATATGATACTTCATGTTTTAGGCAAAGGAGAAAGTTGAGGAAAAGTCGTATTTATTAAAAAGGGACAGTGTGTAACATTTTAAGTAATTTATTAGCTAAAATCAATATCCTCATTCATAAATATGTCCTCATTGGTGTAAAATCACCTCTGCCAATAATCTGAATTATCCTCCTGAGCGGAGAATTACAAATATTAATATCACATTTTGTACATTGAACAGGCAAGTCGTATGGAGGAATCCACGTTTTTGGAATGTCATCAGGTGCATTGTTTAGAATTTAGAATTGTTCTTGTCCTTGAAGGCCACTGTAGCTTCTGTTATTATTCTAAAGGGGTGGGGTTACCCAGGGAGTGTTGCATTCTAGAACTTTCTTGATGATGTCATATTACACACTGCACCTTTAAGTTACATCGACACACTTTTAACTTTTTGAACGAGGGTATTTATTTTAATATGTTGCTGTAAGTTGAGATGCACATTCACCCATGTGCCAACTGTGTACAGTGGACCTGTAAAGGTGGAGTCAGTGATTGAGGAGAAAGCTTATGGGTATGTAGCTAGCTATGGTGGGCCCCCTCTTTATTACATACCGGTTTACAGAGCCTACGGACAGGTACACACTCACACAATGCAATCAGACAGATATACCAAGGAGAGGTCAATGTTTTTCAAGAAATTAAAACATCCTCGGTTAATACACAGCCAAGGCTCTGTGAACTAGTGTGTACTGTGTTAACAATGGATTGTTGTTCAGCGCACACTCAGTACAGACAGGTAGTGGATCATGAGGAGATATTCACTCAGTACAGACAGGTAGTGGATCATGAGGAGATATTCACTCAGTACAGACAGGTAGTGGATCATGAGGAGATATTCACTCAGTACAGACAGGTAGTGGATCATGAGGAGATATTCACACAGTACAGACAGGTAGTGGATCATGAGGAGATATTCACTCAGTACAGACAGGTAGTGGATCATGAGGAGATATTCACACAGTACAGACAGGTAGTGGATCATGAGGAGATATTCACTCAGTACAGACAGGTAGTGGATCATGAGGAGATGTTCACTGATTTTGATAAAAAGTGATTTTGACAAAGTATTTTTTCCTCCTGTGCATCAGATCCACAGTCCATGCATTACTAATCACCTCTGTGATGATTTCACTTTTGTTGTATAATTGTAATTGATATATTTTGTTTGTGTGAATAATTATATCAGATTGATGTAGTCGCACTGTGAACCTCCCTGAAGGAGCTGTATGTGTGTGTGTGTGTGTGTGTGTGTTTCTGTGTGTGTGTGTGTGTGTGTGTGTGTGCGTGCGTGCGTGCGTGTGTGTGTGTGTGTGTGCGTGCGTGCGTGTGTTTCTGTGTGTGTGTGCGTGTGTGTGTGTGTGTGTTTCTGTGTGTGTGTGTGTGTGTGTGTGTGTGTGTGTGTGCGTGCGTGCGTGCGTGTGTGTGTGTGTACCTCCCTGAAGGAGCGATAAAGGGGAAAATCTAACGAATCAATTAAGATACTTAAAAACACTGTTACAATTCTCATAGGCCTTGTACACACACACACACACACACACACACACACACACACACACACACACACACACACACACACACACACACACACTTCAGAGGAGATTCTTCTGCTTTCATCTCTACACCTGACATCCTAATTTTCCGTCTTCTGTCACCGTGCCAACGTGCTAATGAGCGGCGCTACGTAGCGTTAGCTCCTTTATTGTTTTATTTCATGAATAAATCCGTTTCATTTTTTCTGTTTTTTCACACACACACACACACACACACACACACACACACACACACACACACACACACACACACACACACACACACACACACACACACACACACTCATCGTCTATTACTGATAAACCCTTCCTTTCAAACCTTCTTTTGTTCGTCACAATTCACTGATATTTTTCAACACGGTAGAAACTAAAGCAGAGAGAGCTGCACATACAGACAGACAGACAGACAGACAGACAGACACACAGACAGACAGACAGACAGACAGACACACACACAGACAGACAGACAGACAGACAGACAGACACACACACACACAGACAGACAGACAGACAGACAGACAGACAGACAGACAGACAGACAGACAGACAAACACACAGACACACAGACAGACAGACAGACAGACAGACAGACAGACACACAGACACGCAGACACAGAGACAGACAGACAGACACACACACAGACAGACACACAGACACACAGATAGACAGACAGACAGACAAGAGCTGTTCAGATAAATGTGGAAAGAAAACTATAATAATTTAAAGCTATTGTGCGTAACTTTCTCAGTTACATTCAAGCCACCAGCCAAACGAGTTGACACAAAGTTGATTAAGCCTATCATCAGCTCCACAAAACTCTCTCTGTATTTCTCAGTATGGCAGCGTTTAGAAACTGGTGTCATACACACACACACACACACACACAGACACAAACACACACACACACACACACATACACACACACACACACACACACACACACAGACAGACAGACACACACACACACACTGAGAAGTTCCACTAAGTGATTAAGACTCATTGCGGAGGTGAATAACAACACGGTTCTATATTGAGTTTCTATATCAAAAGGCTGGATGTCTGTGGAAGGACTTGAAGACCTACTTCACCGGTGGAGATATGAAGGTGTATTTATAATGATAGAACGCCGGTTCTGTATGGGTGAAGTAAAAGCACATCTCGGGGCTGCTCCGGTGGTGTAGTGGATAGAGCGCGTACCATATTGGCTCCGGCCTTCGTTGCAGTGGTCGCGGGTTCAAATCTGACCCGTGGACCTTTACTGCAGGTCACCCCCCCCCCCCTCTCTCTCTCCCTCTCTCTCTCTCTTTCTCTCTGTCTCTCTCTCTCTCTCTCTGTCTCTCTCTCTCTCTGTCTCTCTCTCTCTCTCTCTCTCTCTGTCTCTGTCTCCACATTTCAACTCTGTACTGTCTAATAAAGCTCTCTCTCTCTCTCTCTCTGTACTGTCTAATAAAGCTCTCTCTCTCTCTCTCTCTCTCTCTGTACTGTATAATAAAGCTCTCTCTCTCTCTCTCTCTCTCTCTCTGTACTGTCTAATAAAGCTCTCTCTCTCTCTCTCTCTCTCTCTCTGTACTGTCTAATAAAGCTCTCTCTCTCTCTCTCTCTCTCTCTCTCTCTCTCTCTGTACTGTATAATAAAGCTCTCTCTCTCTCTCTCTCTCTCTCTCTCTCTGTACTGTATAATAAAGCTCTCTCTCTCTCTCTGTACTGTCTAATAAAGCTCTCTCTCTCTCTCTCTCTCTCTCTGTACTGTCTAATAAAGCTCTCTCTCTCTCTCTCTCTCTCTGTACTGTCTAATAAAGCTCTCTCTCTCTCTGTACTGTCTAATAAAGCTCTCTCTCTCTCTCTCTCTCTGTACTGTCTAATAAAGCTCTCTCTCTCTCTCTCTCTGTACTGTCTAATAAAGCTTGAAAATGACAAAAAATAATCTTTAAAAATAAAAAAGGAGAAATGCACATCTCAACCCATTCACACTGGATGAGCCGTCTGAGCATTTTACATGACTTCGCTATTTTTGATATTGTTATAATAAATATAATATTAAAGCTGGGATGGAGGATTTGGGGAGAAAATAGCAGTTGGGATAGAGATTCGAATCCAAATACCTCAACCGCTCCACTTGTTCTCTTTGGTCCCTCCCCTATGGTCCCTCCCTGACACGCTCTACACCAACAAAGTCGAGCCAAAGTGAATGGACAGTCCCAACAGCCAATAAGAACAGAGAATCGGAGCCTCGCTCTGATTGGTCAAAGTTTACAGCTCATGTTAATTTTGACCAATCAGAAATCACATACCCCAGCTTTAATAGAGTTTTATTTACATCTGTTCCTATTGGACGACTCTTGAGTCATGAAAGATTTATTAATGGAATTAGTTAAAAACCCACGAGACCAACTTCCCCTTTAACTACAGAGCAGCTACGGCTCGGTGCATCTACACACACGCACACACACACACGCACACACACACACACACACACACAAACACACAAACACGCACAGATGCAAAGACACACGCACACACACACACACTCACACACACACACACACACACACACACACAAAGACACACAAACACACACACACACTCATTAAGTCTGTCGCTAAATGAAATGTACCTAAACAGTCCGGTGAGACGGATAGAGACGTTATACAATCGGCTCCACTGAAGCACGACTAAGCTTTATTACTCACTCAGTAATCTCTGTGACTTCTGAGTGACACTCACACACACACACACACACACACACACACACACACACACACACACACACACACACACACACAGATGCAAAGTGACTCTCAGGTCTTTAGTGAGTGATTTAAAGATGCCAGAAGTGGATTTATTAAATTACACACTTCACTGAATCGACACTTTATACTGAGTAGGAAATCACTTAAAGCTATAGTGCGTAACTTTTTTCATATTAATGGATGTCGGTTATATTCAAGCCATCGCCAAAACGAGTTGACACAAAGTAGATTAAGCCTTTTATCAGCTCCACAAAACTCTCTCTGTATGTCTCAGTATGGCAGCGTTTACAAACTGGTGCCCCTCCCCCCCCCCACCCCGCCCTCCTGACACTGGTGCAGGAGCTCAGAAAAATCCCAAGAAGAGCCCAAGAAATGTTTCAGTTGTTGATTCTACTGCTAAGAAAAAACACACACACACACACACACTCACTCAATCACTCACTCTCTCACTCACTCACTCACTCACTCACTCACTCACTCACTCACTCACACACACACACACACACACACTCACACACACACACACACACACACACACACATGTAAGTATTGTAAAGATCTCGCTCCCATTAACATATTGATTGCGGGTTTTTCCAGCGATGGTGTATATAGTGATGAAACATTGAGACGCTGCCTTTCAATCTAGAAACCAGAGCGTGGACGGATAATTACTTTATGTTCGCTGTGTGTGAGATATCAGAATCTTTTCTCTTCACCGCGGGAACCCTCGGACAGGTATCATCACCTCTCATTCAAGCAGCCACCGTCTTGATTGTTAAACGGGAAAAAAAAGCCAAGTGTGTGTGTGTGTGTGTCTCCCTGTGTGTGTGTGTGTGTGTGTGTGTGTGTGTGTGTGCGTGTGTGTGCAGGTGTGTGTGTGTGTGTGCGTGTGTGTGCAGGTGTGTGTGTGTGTGTGTGTGTGTGTGATTGTTAAACCATAGAAATAGCTCTTTTTGAATGGAGAGCGTTTTGAAAGGAGTTGCGCGGCCCTCTGTGTCAGGGTCAACAGAGGTCAAGACTTTTATGATTACATCGCTACTGGCTAGACGGGCCAACTATTCACACACACCCGGACATTGTGATTGTGTGTGTGTGTGTGATTGTGTGAGTCTGTCTCTCTGTCTGTCTGTCTCTCTGTCTGTCTGTGTGTCTGTCTGTCCGTCCGTGTGTCTGTCTGTGTATCTTACCGCCCTGGAGACAGCCGGGTCACTAGCCAGAGACACAGAGTCACTCTTCATGGAGAGCAGGTCGGCGCAGCCCATGTCCGCTCCATCCAGACTGGGGGTAGGACTGCTGTCTGTGGGTCAAACCAAATCAACCCTTATTTAGGTGCGTGTGTGTGTGTGTGTGTGTGTGTGTGTGTGTGTCTGTCTGTCTGTCTGTCTGTCTGTCTGTGTCTGTCTGTGTCTGTCTGTCTGTCTGTCTTTATTACACAAATAATTAAGTAAAAGAAAGATAAAACACAGCCATATCAACACATTACATTACCCATATTCGGCCCTCCAGTGATGGGGGTCACAGGGACCAACACATGGCTCACAACCGGCTGCTGTGTGGATCTCTGTGGGTCTGGTCTGTCCACCATCGGGTTAACAGGCTCCACATGGGGCAAGGAGGACGGGCGAAGGCACTGGAGCACACAGAAAAAATACATGTACAGGTGAAACTCAAATTTTTAGTATTTAATGGGAAATGAATTGGAATTGAGGCAAGAATTCATGCAAAAGGACCCAAACCAAGCCAACATGATGTCTTCTGTAGGCTAATCTTTAATCTTGATGTATTGTATGCCCCTGTAAAGCACTTTGAATGACATTGTGTCTGAAGTGTGCTGTTGAAATAAACTTGCCTTGCCTAATAAAACCAAACAGAACACGTAAAAAAACAAAAGTTAAATGTCCTGACTACGTGAACGTATGAGAGCCATGAGAGAGAGAAAGGAGGCGGCCATGTTGGAGTGGCAATGACAATTATACATTTGAAAACTTACATTTCTATTTTCGTTGGTAAGGGGCAGAATAAATGTGCCTTTAGTTGACATGAGCTGCATTGTGAATATGAGCGATATACAGTTGGATTTATATTCTCATGTAAAGAAAGAGAGATGTGTGTGGCCTTGTTTTCATGATGCCATGCCGTGACTTTGCTGAAACAAAACCACATTGTTTTCACGTCAAAATAAATTAAACATTAAGGCTAAACGTGTGGATTTTTGTAATATCGTGCCGTCTGACTTCTGGCAATAGCAGCTTCCTTGTCACGTCCCCGTTAACGTGAAAACAAACCTTCCTCTACCTGCTCTGCACACACACACACACACACACACACACACACACACACACACACACACACACACACACACACACACACACACACACACACACACACACACACACACACACCTTTCTTTACCTGCTCGTGTTCAGTTTGACTTTAGCGAAAGTGAAATAATCTCAACACAAACAAGCCAAACATTCTCAGTGTGGATGTAAACATGCATCACTTCCAATCTCCGCTGTCGTCCCTCAAAAACAGATGAATTAGCATATAAGAGTGTGTGTGTGTGTGTGTGTGAGTGGTGTGTGTGTGTGTGTGTGTGTGTGTGTGTGTGTGTGTGTATGGGTGTGTGTGTGTGTGTGTGAGTGTGTGTGTGTGTGTGTGTGTGTGTGTGTGTGTGTGTGTGTGTGTGTATGGGTGTGTGTGTGTGTGTGTGTGTGACAGGGGACCATAATGAGTTCTCTGGGGACCTCATGTGAAGGACAATATGAATGTATGTAGATGTTTAAAACGTCTAAAATAGACCGGGCCCTTAATAGTAGTAAACAAGCCCTCGGACATTTGAGTTGCAAACACACACACACACACACACACACACACACACACACACACACACACACACACACACACACACACACACACACAGAAGTCTGTTGATTTCAGCTACTGTAAATACTAGTGACACCCATCTGCACTTCACAAAGATTCTAGTTTGGCTTTTAAATCAGATTCAATAATCACACGCGGCTTCAGGGCGTACTCACACTAGACTTTCGTACCTCGCCCAAGCACTTTTCGTCCAAGATCAGTGAATATCTCCTCATGATCCACTACCTGTCTGTACTGAGTGAATATCTCCTCATGATCCACTACCTGTCTGTACTGAGTGAATATCTCCTCATGATCCACTACCTGTCTGTACTGAGTGAATATCTCCTCATGATCCACTACCTGTCTGTACTGAGTGAATATCTCCTCATGATCCACTACCTGTCTGTACTGTGGGAATATCTCCTCATGATCCACTACCTGTCTGTACTGAGTGAATATCTCCTCATGATCCACTACCTGTCTGTACTGTGTGTGAGCTGAAAAAATAATCCAGTGTTAATACATAGCCTAGGCTCTGTAAACAGGTATGTTGTAATGCTAGCTATGGTGGGCCCCTTTTTTTACATGCCAGCTTACAGAGTCAATAGGCTGCCACACACAGTACAGACAGGTAGTGGATCATGAGGAGATATTCACTCAGTACAGACAGGTAGTGGATCATGAGGAGATAATCACTCAGTACAGACAGGTAGTGGATCATGAGGAGATATTCACTGATTTTGACAACAAGCGTTCTCCAGAATCACTGACCATCAGACTACTGAGCTGTCAGAGTTATGGGCCTTCCCAAGTCAAGACTCTGGTGTCCAGGTTATAAATGTGTGTTCTTGATGATGTCATATTACACACTGCCCCTTTAACTTTCTTGATGATGTCATATTACACACTGCCCCTTTAAGGTTTGTTTTTCATTATGACGTGAAAACAAAGGTTAGCTCACATGTCGAAAACACTTCTTTACATTATTGAATAGTGAAAAGACGTTTGTCAGCCATTTTTTTTCCTTTAACATGAAGAACGAGTTCCACAAAGGCATAACAATCAATCCCTGATAGAGTTATAATCACAGATCACGTCACCGCTTTGAGTTAACAGTGACGCGGGACGGATCAGTGGGAATGTACCTTTAGAAGAATGGACTGTTTTAATGAGAAGGTTTTATACACAACATGATCCCCACTGTAAAAAGGCACACACACACACACACACACACACACACACACAGGGACAGAAACACATACACACACACACACACACACACACACACACACACACACAGGGACAGATACTCACAAAACAGCGACAGACAGATAGACACACACAGGGACAGAAACGCGCACACACACACACACACACACACACACACACACACACACACACACACACACACACACACGCACACACACACACACACACACACAGGGATAGAAACACATACACACAGGGACAGATATACACACACACACACACAGGGACAGATACTCACAAACAGCGACAGACAGACACACACACACACACACACACACACACACACACACACACACATTTGAATGGTTGAGTGACTGTCAACTCAACATTTAATTGGTTCTTCTGACTGCCGTTGTGTGAGAATCTTCAAAGTTCCCACGTCACCTAAACGCCTCACAAAGAGGAGCTTTAAGCAATGTGAAGCTTTTGGCAGTGAGATGTGAGGGCAGCCATGTTTAAGAGGAATATACTGCTGTCCTTAAGTTGAACTGTATCTGACATCTTATCAAGCCTGTTTCATTAGAGCGTCCCCGGCAAAGATTGGGAGCCCAACACAGAAGGTAAAAAAACCAGCGGAACATTTCTCTTAACAATATGAGAATTCATTCGTCTTGTCTTGCTGTCTTCCCATGCATCCGGGAAAACGCCCTATGTTACCTTATTTACACACACACACACACACACACACACACACACACACACACACACACACACACACACACACACACACACACACACAGTGTTCCTCCGTATCGCCACACTTTATGCATAATGGTCAATGGTAAATGGTAAATGGACTCCACTTATAAAGCACTTTCCCCTGGTTTTCCACAGACTCAAAGCGCTTTACATTGTTTTGTACACATTCACCCATTCACACACACATTCATACACCGATAGCAGCAGCAGCTACCACGCAGGGTGCAAGCTAACTATCGGGAGACATTTAGGGTTCAGTGTCTCTTTGCCCAGGGACACTTGGACATGTGGTGGGGAGACGGGGGATCAAACCAGCGACCCTGTAACCCAGTGGACGACCGCCCTACACACTTCACCACAGACGCCTCATTATATATAAATATAATATGATATCTGTATCTCCAGTAAAGTCCATTCGGTTTAAAGCTACAGTGCGTAATATCTGAATATTTTAGTGGTATCTAGTGGTGAAAGTTCTAGATGTCAACGCTCCCTTGCTAACGCCTCCCTTTGTGGGGAATTTACAGAAGCTACGGTGGCCTTCAAGGACAGATACACACACCACCACACATTCTAGTGAGGCAGAAGTCCTCATTGGGAAGGATTCATTTTGGATGACTTCATACAAACCATGAAATTAACCCTCACAAAGATTCTATTATTTCATGAAAAAAAATAAGTGCAGTGTTGCACTTTAACAGCTAGTGTGTGTGTGTGAATGTGAGTATGTGAGTGTGTGTGTGTCTGCGTGTGTATGTATGAGTGTGTGTATGAGTGTGTGTATGAGTGTGTGTATGAGTGTGTGTATGAGTGTGTGTATGAGTGTGTGTATGAGTGTGTGTATGAGTGTGTGTATGAGTGTGTGTATGAGTGTGTGTATGAGTGTGTGTATGAGTGTGTGTATGAGTGTGTATGTATGAGTGTGTGTCTGCGTGTGTATGTATGAGTGTGTGTATGAGTGTGTATGTATGAGTGTGTGTATGAGTGTGTGTATGAGTGTGTGTATGAGTGTGTGTATGAGTGTGTATGTGTGAGTGTGTGTATGAGTGTGTGTATGAGTGTGTGTATGAGTGTATGTGTGAGTGTGTGTGTATGAGTGTGTATGTATGAGTGTGTGTCTGCGTGTGTATGTATGAGTGTGTGTATGAGTGTGTATGTATGAGTGTGTGTATGAGTGTGTGTATGAGTGTGTGTATGAGTGTGTATGTGTGAGTGTGTGTATGAGTGTGTGTATGAGTGTGTGTATGAGTGTATGTGTGAGTGTGTGTATGAGTGTGTGTATGAGTGTGTGTATGAGTGTGTATATGAGTGTGTGTATGAGTGTGTATGTATGAGTGTGTGTATGAGTGTGTGTATGAGTGTGTATGTGTGAGTGTGTGTATGAGTGTGTATGTGTGAGTGTGTGTATGAGTGTGTGTATGAGTGTGTGTATGAGTGTGTGTGTATGAGTGTGTATGTATGAGTGTGTGTATGAGTGTGTGTATGAGTGTGTGTCTGCGTGTGTGTGTATGAGTGTATGTATGAGTGTGTGTATGAGTGTGTGTATGAGTGTGTGTATGAGTGTGTGTATGAGTGTGTGTATGAGTGTGTATGTATGAGTGTGTGTCTGAGTGTGTATGTATGAGTGTGTGTATGAGTGTGTGTATGAGTGTGTGTATGAGTGTGTGTATGAGTGTGTATGTATGAGTGTGTGTATGAGTGTGTGTATGAGTGTGTGTATGAGTGTGTGTCTGCGTGTGTGTGTATGAGTGTGTGTATGAGTGTGTGTATGAGTGTGTGTATGAGTGTGTGTATGAGTGTGTGTATGAGTGTGTATGTGTGAGTGTATGTATGAGTGTGTGTATGAGTGTGTGTGTATGAGTGTGTGTATGAGTGTGTGTATGAGTGTGTGTATGAGTGTGTATGTATGAGTGTGTGTATGAGTGTGTATGTATGAGTGTGTATGTATGAGTGTGTGTATGAGTGTGTGTATGAGTGTGTGTATGAGTGTGTGTATGAGTGTGTATGTGTGAGTGTGTGTATGAGTGTGTATGTATGAGTGTGTGTATGAGTGTGTGTATGAGTGTGTGTATGAGTGTGTGTATGAGTGTGTGTATGAGTGTGTGTATGAGTGTGTGTATGAGTGTGTATGTATGAGTGTGTGTATGAGTGTGTGTGTATGAGTGTGTGTATGAGTGTGTGTATGAGTGTGTGTATGAGTGTGTGTATGAGTGTGTGTATGAGTGTGTGTATGAGTGTGTGTATGAGTGTGTGTATGAGTGTGTATGTATGAGTGTGTGTATGAGTGTGTGTCTGAGTGTGTGTATGAGTGTGTATGTATGAGTGTGTGTATGAGTGTGTATGTATGAGTGTGTGTATGAGTGTGTGTATGAGTGTGTGTCTGCGTGTGTATGTGTGAGTGTGTGTATGAGTGTGTGTATGAGTGTGTGTATGAGTGTGTGTATGAGTGTGTGTGTATGAGTGTGTGTATGAGTGTGTGTATGAGTGTGTGTATGAGTGTGTATGTATGAGTGTGTGTATGAGTGTGTGTATGAGTGTGTATGTATGAGTGTGTGTATGAGTGTGTGTGTATGAGTGTGTGTATGAGTGTGTGTATGAGTGTGTGTATGAGTGTGTGTATGAGTGTGTGTATGAGTGTGTGTATGAGTGTGTATGTATGAGTGTGTGTATGAGTGTGTGTATGAGTGTGTGTATGAGTGTGTGTATGAGTGTGTATGTATGAGTGTGTGTATGAGTGTGTGTATGAGTGTGTGTCTGCGTGTGTATGTGTGAGTGTGTGTATGAGTGTGTGTATGAGTGTGTGTATGAGTGTGTGTATGAGTGTGTGTATGAGTGTGTGTATGAGTGTGTGTATGAGTGTGTGTGTATGAGTGTGTATGTATGAGTGTGTGTATGAGTGTGTGTATGAGTGTGTGTCTGCGTGTGTATGTGTGAGTGTGTGTATGAGTGTGTGTATGAGTGTGTATGTATGAGTGTGTGTATGAGTGTGTATGTATGAGTGTGTGTATGAGTGTGTGTATGAGTGTGTGTCTGCGTGTGTATGTGTGAGTGTGTGTATGAGTGTGTGTATGAGTGTGTGTATGAGTGTGTGTATGAGTGTGTGTGTATGAGTGTGTGTATGAGTGTGTGTATGAGTGTGTGTATGAGTGTGTATGTATGAGTGTGTGTATGAGTGTGTGTATGAGTGTGTATGTATGAGTGTGTGTATGAGTGTGTGTGTATGAGTGTGTGTATGAGTGTGTGTATGAGTGTGTGTATGAGTGTGTGTATGAGTGTGTGTATGAGTGTGTGTATGAGTGTGTATGTATGAGTGTGTGTATGAGTGTGTGTATGAGTGTGTGTATGAGTGTGTGTATGAGTGTGTATGTATGAGTGTGTGTATGAGTGTGTGTATGAGTGTGTGTCTGCGTGTGTATGTGTGAGTGTGTGTATGAGTGTGTGTATGAGTGTGTGTATGAGTGTGTGTATGAGTGTGTGTATGAGTGTGTGTATGAGTGTGTGTATGAGTGTGTGTGTATGAGTGTGTATGTATGAGTGTGTGTATGAGTGTGTGTATGAGTGTGTGTCTGCGTGTGTATGTGTGAGTGTGTGTATGAGTGTGTGTATGAGTGTGTATGTATGAGTGTGTGTATGAGTGTGTGTATGAGTGTGTGTATGAGTGTGTGTATGAGTGTATGTGTGAGTGTGTGTATGAGTGTGTGTATGAGTGTGTGTATGAGTGTGTGTCTGCGTGTGTGTGTATGAGTGTGTGTATGAGTGTGTGTATGAGTGTGTGTATGAGTGTGTGTATGAGTGTGTATGTATGAGTGTGTGTATGAGTGTGTGTCTGCGTGTGTATGTGTGAGTGTGTGTATGAGTGTGTGTATGAGTGTGTGTATGAGTGTGTGTATGAGTGTGTATGTATGAGTGTGTGTATGAGTGTGTGTATGAGTGTGTGTATGAGTGTGTGTATGAGTGTGTGTATGAGTGTGTGTATGAGTGTGTGTATGAGTGTGTATGTATGAGTGTGTGTATGAGTGTGTGTATGAGTGTGTGTCTGCGTGTGTGTATGAGTGTGTGTATGAGTGTGTGTATGAGTGTGTGTGTATGAGTGTATGTGTGAGTGTGTGTATGAGTGTGTGTATGAGTGTGTGTATGAGTGTGTGTATGAGTGTGTGTATGAGTGTGTATGTATTTGTGTAAGTCTTATTTTAATTTTTTTCCCTTGATTTTATTTGCTGTTTTTCTATTCCTCTGTTGTTGATGTTGTTAATCTTTGTAACGCACTTTGAGCGCCATGGAAATAAAACTTGATTTTAGTAGGCTGACGTCATCGATAATTGTTAAAAGACATTTCTTTTTAAATATTTTATTTTAGGAGAAACATTTTTATAAGACAACGTTTAAACCAAACGTTGGAAGTAAGAAAAGAGTTTGAAGAACTGAATCGAATCATCTCAGGAATATTTAAAACATCTCAAAATAGAAAATACATTATTGAAAACACTCGGCACATTTTGAATCCACGATTTGATGCGCTGAAACAGATCTACAATTCATAATTACAGCAATAAATGGAATAGTATGAGAGAAAATATTCAGATTGGTGGGTGTGTGTGTATGTGTGTGTGTGTGTGTGTGTGTGTGTGTGTGTGTGTGTGTGTGTGTGTGTGTGTGTGTGTGTGTGTGTGTGTGTGTGTGTGGTGTGGAGAAGCTGTCAGGACCCGCGTGCTTTCAACTTGATCACAGAGAGATCGTTTATACAGAGAACAAAGGGACGAGAAATGTACCTGCCATACACACACACACACACACACACACACACACACACACACACACACACACACACACACACACACACACACAGCTTTAAAGCGGCTGAAGGCTATGAATAAAGATGAGTCTTGTCCAAGTATTGTCTCTGCACTCATAGATAGGAGTAGGTTTGTTTTAGCATTGGGGAGGGTGGACATATTAAAGCTATAGTGCGTAACTTTCTCATATAAATACAATTTTCCCAAAACATGATTTGTTAAGATCTTAACAAAGTTAGCATTATGTGGGCGCTTCGGTGGCGTAGTGGATAGAGCGTGTACCATATTGGCTCCGGCCTTCGTTGCAGTGGTTGCGGGTTCAAATCCGACCCGTGGACCTTTACTGCAGGTCATCCCCCCCCCCCTCTCTCTCTCTGTCTCTCTCTCTCTCTCTCTCCCTCTCTCTCTCTCTCTCTCTCTCTCTGTCTCCACATTTCACCTCGATCAAATAAAGCTTGAAAATGCCCAAAAATTATATTAAAATAAAATAAGAAAATTAAAAAAAGTTAACGAGTTACTCTTCGGAAATGAATTCACTCACAATGAAGAAATTCTTTTTCAAATAATTCGGTTAAAAATCACATCAAATAAATTATAATAAAATGTCTGCCCTCACCTCCTCTGCCTGTGTGACCACTAGCGCTGGAACACCTGACTCCAGAGCTGCCTCCTGATTCGTCCATTCAGTCCCACCTGACTCTCTAGCTGTCTCCTGATTGGTGCATTCAGTTGTTGGGTCTCGGTCATTGTAAGACACTGGTTGTTCTTGATCCTGAGGTGACGTTTGGTCTAAAATAAACGAGAAGAAATCAGACTTTACAAAACAAATGTAAACACAGACACACACACACACACACACACACACACACAGACACACACACACACACACACACAGACACAGACACACACACACACACACACACAGACACACACACACACACACACACACACAGACACACACACACACACACACACACACACACACACACACACAGACACACACACACACACACACACACAGACACACACAAACACACACACACACACAGACACACACACACACAGACACACACACACACACACACACACACACACACACACACACACACACAGACACACACACACACACACACACACACAGACACACACACAGACACACACACACACACACACACACACACAGACACACACACACACACACACAGACACACACACACACACACACACACACACACAGACACACACAAACACACACACACACACACACAGACACACACACACACACACACACACAGACACACACAGACACACACACACACACACACACACACAGACACACACACACACACACAGACACACACACACACAGGATGTTGTAATTTTAGATCCCACAATAAAGTATAACAATTTTTTTTTCAAGAAACAGGAAAAGTGCAGTGAGGTAAAATCAAATGTAATTGTAGTAGCCGATTGTTTCCCCATGGCGACCATTAGTAGCCGATTGTTTCCCCATGGCGACCATTAGTAGCCGATTGTTTCCCCATGGCGACCAAGACAGAGGCGAGGCTGGACTCTCATCATTGTGTTTCAGGAAGGTTCATTTCAGGAGTTCCATCAGACAATTCATCCAGAGGATTTCATGGAGCATAGTAGCAGCAGGCTGAGGCCGCAATGGCCCTCTCGATTAGTTACAGAACAGTGTCTTATATTCTCATGTGTGGGGGGCATCAAGTAGCCTGGTGCTACCAGACCATCGTACTTCATTTAGCCTGGTGCTACCAGACCATCGTACTTCATTTAGCCTGGTCCTACCAGACCATCGTACTTCATTTAGCCTGGCCCTACCAGACCATCGTACTTCATTTAGCCTGGTGCTACCAGACCAGCGTACTTCATTTCATTTGTACAGAAGGTCTGGCAGTGCTGTAATTGGCAAACGTTCACTCATGGAGGCGGGTGTCTGTTAAAGTTTAAAACTATTGGATCTGCCCAGTGCCACTCTGGATTAGCCAACCAATCGCATAACGTTTGGTTGTCACGTGTGTCATGAGCCGGCTTCTGGCAACTGAAACTGGAGCGCGACTTCGACGTCATCGTTCTCAGCCACTCGCTCTGTTCGCTGATTGGACCGGCTGTCGAATCTCCGGCAAGACTGGGAAATGGGCTGTACACCCAGACTGACTACTGAAGGGAAAATAAAATTTGGCCGGAAGTAGGCGGGCGGGCGGAGCCAGGCTAAGTATCAAGTGGATTATATCTACAAATAGACAGATACTAGTCCTTCTAGGGGGTGCTCTCATTCTCCCCCAGTGACCCCTAACATTTAAAGGCCTTTGGTCAGCAAACTCTGGTGAATAGAGGCTATTCAAATCCACCACATAATGTAATCAAATTCCTTCTAACCTCCATGTTGGCTCTGGCTGTCTCTGATAGATGGACTAGACTGGTCCACACTCCCACCATCTTGGATCTGCTGTTGGTACAGACTCGCTTCTTCCTGTACACAATGGCATCCATCTTGTTTCACCTCAGTTCCAGTTGCATGTGTCCGTTGGTCATAGGTCAGAGCCAGAGGGCATTCTGGGTAATCCTCCTCCATTGTTCAGCTCTGAAACCATAAACAAAAAACATCCATTTTTCAATTACAAGGAATGTCACATTTTGGTTGGTAGCAAAGCGTGTGTGTGTGTGTGTGTGTGTGTGTGTGTGTGTGTGTGTGTGTGTGTGTGTGTGTGTGTGTGTGTCCAAAGCTGTGGATGCAGCATTTCTGGAGAACGGTTGTTGTCAAAATCAGCGAATATCTTCTCACGATCTGCTACCTGTCTTTACTGTGCGTGTGCTCTGAATAGCTAGCAACATCCCAGTTTACAGAGCCTAGGCTGTGTATTAACACTGGATTTGTTTTCAGCGCACACACAGTACAGACAGGTAGCGGATCATGAGGAGATATTCACTGATTTTGATAAAAAGCGTTCTCCAGAATCACTGACTTCACCTCTAAGAAGAGAATAAAGAAAAATTCTTACGAAGATATCGGTGAATGAGGCCCATATATATCTAATATGACACACACACACACACACACGCACACACACACTGACGCACACACACACACACACACACACACACACACACTGACGCACACACACACACACACACACACTGACGCACACACACACACACACACACACTGACGCACACACACACACACACACTGACGCACACACACACACACACACTGACGCACACACACACACACACACACACACACTGACGCACACACACACACACACTGACGCACACACACACACACACACTGACGCACACACACACACACTGACGCACACACACACACACGATATAATGTGCATGACTTTATATTAAATAATCTTCTGTTAACTTCACAGCAACATCTCAAACACTTAACAGACGAATCCCACGGGTGTTAATTAAGCCTCAGAATAATGTGTGTGTGTGTGTGTGTGTGTGGGTGTGTGTGTGTGTGTGTGTGTGTGTTGTACAGTGTGTGTGTGTGTGTGTGTGTGTGTTGTACAGTGTGTGTGTGTGTGTGTGTATATGTGTCTGTACAGTGTGTGTGTGTGTGTGTGTGTATATGTGTCTGTACAGTGTGTGTGTGTGTGTGTGTATATGTGTCTGTACAGTGTGTGTGTGTGTGTGTGTGCGTGTATATGTGTCTGTACAGTGTGTGTGTGTGTGTATATGTGTCTGTACAGTGTGTGTGTGTGTGTGTGTGTTGTACAGTGTGTGTGTGTGTGTGTGTGTTGTAGAGTGTGTGTGTGTGTGTGTGTGTGTGTGTGTGTGTGTGTGTAACTGTGTTTTACAAAAAAAGAGTATTCTACAATTAATTAAACACATTCTGTCAGTGACCTTTGAGCAGTTTGCCCGCGGCGCCGCTAAGCTAACTCCTCTCATGTGAAAATCATCAAGAAAAGACTCGTTACCGCGGAGACTACGTGAGACAATACTCTACAGGATCCACTGAGTATTCAACTTTGTAAATGCTAATTGTGAACATAACTTTATGATGAGATAAAACGGCTTGAAAGAGACATTGTTTTGTTTCAGACGGCAGTGTGTGTGTGTCTGTGTGTGTGTGCGTGCGTGTGTGCGTGCGTGCGTGTGTGTGTGTGCGTGTGTGTATTGAAACCCAAAATGTAAATTATATTATATCAAAAAGGAATTTCTGAGACGTCTATATCATTTACATTATGCTATAGGTTTGAAGACTTCAGGAGGCCTAAATATACGTATTAATCAATAAATTCTGTGCCTTAATTAGTAAAATGATGTTGAAAATGTGCAGCAGTTAACATATCTGAAAAATCGCCTTGTAATTTTACGTATACAAATTTTTTTAAAGACATTTTTAGATAAATATTCAAATTTGGAGACATTTAACACATATCTGGTAACTGGTCGGCCTATGTAAACAAAAGGGTCCACTGTAGCTAGCAACATGGGCTGTTTACAGAGCCTAGGCTGTGTATTAACACTGGATTGTTTTTCAGTGCACGCACGCAGTACAGACATGTAGCAGATCATGAGGAGATATTCACTGATTCTGACAAAAAGTGATTTTGACAACAAGCGTTCTCCAGAATCACTGACTGCACCTTTAATGGATCTATCAATAGATAAATGAACAGATAAGTTAATTGGCTACAGCGCCTCGTTAACAACACAAACACTAATTGATGAAAGAGCTCGTTAGTTCATTCACTAATAAGGATCAACAACAATAATGAATGGAGTAACTCATACCTGGATACGTGCTTCGTCCTCAAGCAACAAACAGACTGACATACTGAGCATCTACACACACACACACACACACACACACACACACACACACACACACACACACACACACACACACACACACACACACTTTTACTGTTCAAACCCTTGACCGATAGCAGTCAGCCTGGTCTAAGTATAGCACACACACTAATAAGATTACATTGAGAGCAGATATACACTCACACAGATGCACACTAACTAAGCTCCTACACAGACACACACACACACTACAACCAGCATACACTGGTGGGGGCATGCTGAAAGAGTAATGGTTAGACCCCCCCCCCCCCCCCCCTTCCCCTCCATAGAGTCTCTGTCCTCTTCACAGCAGACCCGGGTTAGAATCCAGCCCGGGTCGTTCTCTGCATGTCCTTCCCCTCTCTGTCTGTCTGTCTGTCTGTCTGTCTGTCTGTCTGTCTGTCTGTCTGTCTGTCTGTCCTCTTCACAGCAGACCCGGGTTAGAATCCAGCCCGGGTCGTTCTCTGCATGTCCTTCCCCTCTCTGTCTGTCTGTCTGTCTGTCTGTCTGTCTGTCTGTCTGTCTGTCTGTCCTCTTCACAGCAGACCCGGGTTAGAATCCAGCCCGGGTCGTTCTCTGCATGTCATTCCCCTCTCTGTCTGTCTGTCTGTCTGTCTGTCTGTCTGTCTGTCTGTCCTCTTCACAGCAGACCCGGGTTAGAATCCAGCCCGGGTGGTTCTCTGCATGTCATTCCCCTCTCTGTCTGTCTGTCTGTCTGTCTGTCTGTCTGTCTGTCTGTCCTCTTCACAGCAGACCCGGGTTAGAATCCAGCCCGGGTCGTTCTCTGCATGTCATTCCCCTCTCTGTCTGTCTGTCTGTCCTCTTCACAGCAGACCCGGGTTAGAATCCAGCCCGGGTCGTTCTCTGCATGTCATGTTGCCCCCTTGAGGAATTCTCGGTAAGTACAACAACACTGTCAGTGCTTTATTATTGATAGGACAAAGTTACGCACTATAGTTTTAATCATAAAATCAACCAATTGTAACCTGGCAGCATTTCCCATCAAGATCAAATTAGCTTAAAATACTTCAGGAAAGGAACTGAGAATTTATTCAGCAATATTATGTTTGAATGTTTGTAATTTAACACATGGCTCTCTCTCTCTCTCTCTCTCTCTCTCACACACACACACACACACACACACGCATAGACTCTTATACACTCCCGCTCTCTCCCTCTCTAACTAACCAGCGATGTTACCGGTGTCTCTCTCTCACACAAACTCTCTCTCTCACACACACACACACACTACCTCTCTTTCTCTCGTTCACTCACACACACACATACACACTACCTCTCTCTCTCTCTGTCGGTCCCATTCTGCAGTAGTTCACATCACATCAGTTGTTGCGTTAGTAGAACTACATCATGTATTTCTTCCTACCGCATTAACTTAACATTAGATTAGTTCAATCAATTTACCGGGACAATCACAAACAGGCGCAGTTATTGTTGCCGCTATTTTTGCTGAAGATGGATGTGACTTCTTCTTTTGACTTTTGATAATTGTTTGATATTTCACACTATGGCTTTTTCTGGTCAAAGTCTATTCTTCCAGCCATCCACCGCAGGGTCCTTGGGTCTCCACACACCCTGCCCGTCTCACCAGTCACTCTCTTCGGGGATTGGGCGCTCTTCCATGGGGTTGGGACGCTCCGGTTACGGGAGGTCTGCCTTCGCTCCATACACCGCGGGACAAACGTCTCATCTGCCGTATGGAGGCGAGCCAAGAGCGGCCGCGACTATCAGCGCATTTATGGTGAGTCCGTATGAAATGTTTAACTTGTACAATTATAAAAACATATTTGTAAAGCGTTTCTCCACGATTTGTGTCCTTATATCTTCCATAATATGTCTTTTTTCAAACTAGCAGAAATCAAAGGTCTCTAAAATGTACTGTTTGCGTCTGTATATTTCTCCTATACAACCATCTTTAACAGACATTATCCCAACATTATTATTTTTTTTTTCAATACTCTTCTAAAGCACTTACATCAACTGAACTTTCCATAATCATTCTTAGCACTTTTCTGAAGGTTATGAGACATTTTCTTCTTAAATACATGATGATGAAAATGCCTTTTTTAAGACCTGTAGGCGACATAGTATTTTTGGAATTATAAAATTAAAAGAGGTTGTGTCCAAAATCTATCCTGTAAAATCGTTGGGCACTAGTATGTTGTAAAAATGAAATATTTTGCTCTCCATTGAAAATCAAAGTGTCACTGTTGTTGGTGCGTAAATAAATTCCGTGCGTCCAAGAGGGGGCGGGGGGAAGCTGCATTTAAAATGTGAAGTTATTCTATATTTTATACAATTGGAACATTTCGTCCCTTGTTTGCATAAAAACTAAGTCTAGGCTATCCGATTTACATTCGCAATCTTAATCAAAATATAGTTTAACTAAAACAAGACAGCAGGCTAAAACTCTCACTGGTCAATGTATAGATCTTTGTCCATTTATCTTCCATAACATGTCTTCTTTATGTTACGGTCGGACAGGGAGGACAGGCGCGGAGACAGCACTAGTTTAAGAAGGTTTATTGAACAATAATCATCTGGGGGGTTGGGTCGGAATCCGGGGGGGGGGGGGGGGGGGTCCAACTGTCCTGGGGAGGGTTCCAGGGAGAGAGCAACGGAGAATGTCCAGGGCTTGGGTGAGAAGAATCCAGAGCAAGCGGGTAGAAGAGTCCGGGGTGGAAGTGCTCGCTGGTGCAGGTTGGAGCCACACACACACACACACACACACACACACACACACACACACACACACACATCGATGGCAGTAATAGTGCAGAACAATTCAGACACAACAGGCAATTAATATATGTCTAACAAACCACTGAACAAAAATGTGTATTATGTGTTAAACTAACTATAAAATATAAAAATATACAAATATTAATATAACATATAAATGAATCAGTGTGGCTGATATCATCATATGCAAAAACAAATCCAGTTTCAGTCGTTTGCAGTGAAATTCTTAATTCTAATAAAAAGATATAAAATTAACAGAATTATTTAACACATAAAAAAGACAAAAGTCCAAAAAAACACACACACACACACACACACAAGCAATACACACTAACACACACACACAAGCAATACACACTAACACACACACACAAGCAATACACACTAACACACACACACACACACACACACACACAAGCAACACACACACACACACAAGCAACACACACACGGAATCAGATTATTGTTGTTGGGTTCTAGTGCAGATTAAATGTTGTTTTGTGTTTTAATTAAATCTTTGTTTACTGCTGTGAGATCACGACTCTGCCAACAGAAGACCTCCAGCTGTCAGAGGTTTAAGATGCAGAGAAATGGGGCGCTCCGGTGGCGTAGTGGATAGAGCGCGTACCAGATTGGCTCCGGCCTTCATTGCAGTGGTCGCGGGTTCAAATCCGACCCGTGGACCTTTACTGCAGGTCATCCCCCCTCTCTCTCTCTCTCTCTCTCTCTCTCTCTCTCTCTCTGTCTCCCCATTTAAACTCTGTACTGTCTAATAAAGCTATCTCTCTCTCTCTCTCTCTCTCTGTCTGTCTCTCCATTTAAACTCTGTACCAGTGGCGTGCACAGGTAGACCTGAAGTGGTGCTGAAGCACCTGCCCTTTTCCCCTGACCCAATCAAGTGCCCTTTTGAAAAAAAATAAATAAAAGAAAAATGAAAGTTCGTTTTTTTTTTTTTTTTACAGTGTATGTGGCCCATGCCGACATTGTCATCTATAAATGCTCAACGATTAAAAACGTTTGACAATAATGCCCCAATAAATATGCCCCCCCCCCCTCCTCCTCCTCCTCACACACTTCCTTTGTCAAAGTGAACGCGCAGAGTGGACACAAACCGCAGCAGTTCACAGCTGCTGCACACACACACCTACTCCCTGGCCTGCCCTGCAGTCATTAGGCCAGGGGGGGATTTTGTACAAGTAACCTTAAAATGATTTGGTCATTCATCGACAGAATATATTGTGCCCTTTTTTGCACTGAGCACCTGCCCCCGAAAATGTCTGTGCACGCCACTGCTCTGTACTGTCTAATAAAGCTATCTCTCTCTCTCTCTCTCTGTCTCCCCATTTCAACTCTGTACTGTCTAATAAAGCTTGAAAAATGCCAAAAATAATCTTAAAAAAAAAGGATGCAAAGAAAGTAAACAAGGCGATACCTTTAACGCAACATGTGGGGGCGCTCGTACTGTCTAATAAAGCTATCTCTCTCTCTCTCTCTCTCTCTCTCTCTCCATTTAAACTCTGTACTGTCTAATAAAGCTATCTCTCTCTCTCTCTGGGCGCTCGTGGTTAGGTGACTTTAAAGGTGCAGTCAGTGATTCTGGAGAACGCTTGTTGAAAAAAAATCACTTTGTCAAAATCAGTGAATATCTCCTCATGATCCACTACCTGTCTGTCTGCTACCTGTCTGTCTCCTCATGATCCGCTACCTGTCTGTACTGAGTGAATATCTCCTCATGATCCACTACCTGTCTGTCTCCTCATGATCCACTACCTGTCTGTACTGAGTGAATATCTCCTCATGATCCACTACCTGTCTGTACTGAGTGAATATCTCCTCATGATCCACTACCTGTCTGTACTGAGTGAATATCTCCTCATGATCCACTACCTGTCTGTACTGAGTGTGTTGAAATAAAAATAATATAATTTATAAATGCAGTGTTAATACAGAGCCTAGTCTCTGTAAACTGGTACGTTGCTAGCTATGGTGGGCCCCTTTGTTTACATACCAGTTTACAAAGCTAAAAGTGTTTTTTATCAACACTGGGTTTTTTTTAGGGACAGGTAGCAGACAGACAGGTAGCAGACAGACAGGTAGCAGACAGACAGGTACACCTTTTAAATTAATAACCATAAAAGTACCAAATAACCCTTTTCTCTTGTTTTAGAGTCCAGGCTATGAGCCGTCACACACACACACACACACACTCACTCTCACTCTCTCTCTCACACACACACACGCGCACACACACACTCTCTCTCTCTCTCTCTCTCACACACACTCTGGCTGTCTTGATTCAGGGGTTGCAGCCTCAAATGCAGCCTACAAGGCTGCATTTGAAGACCGATTGCGTCATAGCGGCGCGCAAAGGCTGTCCCGTTTGCAAGGCTCCACGCAAGGCTCCTCATATGCGGTCGTGAAATGCAGCCTTCGTTTCACGGTTTTGAAGGCTGCATCAGATGTATCCTTCGTGGCCCAACATATCCCAAGATTCATTGCGTTTTTTTCAGAGATGGCATAAAATAAAATAAGAAATAACAGAACAGCAACGTGTTGCTCCATCTTCTTAACTTTTATCTTCCTTTCTTTTTTTCTTGTACTTTTTTTTCTTTTCGTCTGGTAGGCAACTTCTTTTTCTTTTTTCCTCCGTTGACAAGGCTGTCTCCGTTGGC
Organism: Hyperoplus immaculatus; assembly: GCA_949357725.1. Lineage (NCBI taxonomy): Eukaryota > Metazoa > Chordata > Actinopteri > Uranoscopiformes > Ammodytidae > Hyperoplus > Hyperoplus immaculatus. The sequence goes on along the minus strand of CASHTC010000943.1, from coordinate 215,894 downwards.
AGCAATCAGGGTTGCTAGGCAGCACAGGAGCGGCGAGTCGTCACGCAAGGTAACGGCTTGTTACGTAAACCGGAAATGCTCGTAAACCGAGACCTGCGGAGACCGTCTCATTTAACAACGCTCGTTGGCCTTAAAACCGGCCTTAAAATCGGCCTTCATAGGCTATAGCCTTCATAGACCGCGAGACTGCGTCCTACCAAGGCTGCAACCCCTGAATCAAGACACAGCCACACACACACACACACACACACACACAGACACTCACACTCACAATCACATTCTCTCTCACACACACACACACACACCTAAATAACCCTTTTCTTTCCTTTCCCCCTGTCCCAGAGTCCAACCTATGACCCTTCTGGTTCGTTGGACTTCCACGCGTTCGGTTCCATGTTCCCGTACGGAGAAGCGGCGTACAGGAAGAATGCTACGCGAGATGCTACCGCTACGCTAAAGGCCTGGCTCAGTGAACATCACAAAAACCCCTATCCAACCAAAGGGGAGAAAATCATGCTCGCCATCATCACCAAAATGACTTTAACACAGGTAGGGCATGTGATTTTAAGGCAAGTCAACATTACCTGCAGCAGCGACATACACATTTTAAAGTCACACTATGTAGTTTCAGAGGAGGGGGGTTTGTTTACATTCACAGAGCCTGCAGTTAGTTTACTTAACATATTTTCTCTACATGTAATTCTTAGTGTTGAATAATTCTATCATCATAAATCTAATTATTTTGAGGAACCTGGAACCAAACGTAAGACTAGAATATGTTTGTAAACCAAACTGTGGGCCCTGCTGCTGTAAACAACAACAGTGAAACAGTAACTTTTCAGGAAGCTTTCTAACTTCAAACAGTGTTCCAGGGATCACATTTTCCTGTGAGGAAAGTTTGTGAGAGTTATGAGACCAAACCTTAGAAAATGTTCACATCTCTGACACACACACAAAGTTACATAGCGCAACTTTAAATAAATATATATATTTTTTTTTTTACAAAATATGAATTGATTCAAAATCTCAGAAGATATAAATGGCGATTTTAACGTGAGTGTTTTTCCCACACACACACACACACACACACACACACACACACACACACAGGTGTCCACGTGGTTTGCCAACGCGCGGCGGCGGCTAAAGAAAGAAAACAATATGACGTGGACGCCGCGGAACAGAAGTGAAGACGAAGAAGAAGAAGAAACGATCGACTTAGAAACAAACCAGGAAGAGGAAACGGACAAGAGCCAATCAGGTGAGAGATAGAGAGAGTGTGTGTGTGTGTGTTTATACGCTCGGTTATCTGTCTGTCTGTCTGTCTGTCTGTCTGTCTCTATCTATCTATCCATCCATCTCAATCTTTAGTATTTGTATATTAAAGGTGTAGTCAGTGATTCTGGATAATGCTTGTTAGTATCTCCTCAAGTGTTTCATACACAGCCTAAGCTCTGTAAACTGCTATATAAACAAAGGGGCCACCGTAGCTAGCAACATGCTAGTTTACAGAGCCTAGGCTTTGGATTGGACAATGGACATAACACTTTTTTCAGCGCATACACAGGATCATGAGGAGATATTTATTTGACAAAAAGTGATTTTGACAACAAACATTCTCCAGAATCACTGACTGCACCTTATAGACCCACCTGTATTTCTCTCCCTCTCTCTCTCTCTCCCTCTCTCTCTCCCTCCCCCCTCTCCCTCCCTCCCCCCTCTCTCTCCCTCCCTCTCTCTCTCCCTCCCTCTCTCTCCCTCCCTCCCTCTCTCTCCCTCCCTCTCTCTCTCCCTCCCTCTCTCTTTGTCCCACCTGTGTTCGTTGGCTTTCAATTCGAGTTTGTCTTTTTTATTATTGTCTGTCTTGTAAACATGTTTGTGTATTTTATCCCTTTAGTTTTTAGCTGTAGTAGCTATAGTTGTTTTTAAATGTGCTATTATAAATAAACTTCAACTCTTTCCCTCCTACAGCTGATCGGCCCCTCCCCTCTGTGTTGACGTTGAGAGACAAAAATAACAGCAACGAAACCGACCGAACAGTCATCGAATCGGACCTTAAAGACTCTGCGGACCTTATGTTGCGCCCCACGCACACAAACTCACATACACACACATCAGTGCCCCCTCCACACACACACACAATCTCTCACACAAACACATCAGGGCCCCCTTTACACACACACACAATCTCCCCAACTCACACACACACAACAATGGCGGCACCGATCAATGCATCATCAGAACCAGACCATCCTTCTAAAGTCTCTACCGGATCCTGTGTGCCAAACCCAAACCCTAAACCCAAACTTTGGTCGCTGGCTGAAATCGCAACTTCTTCGGACAAAAGCAAAAGTTCTAGAGACTCGACTTCGTTCACACACAGTTTGGCAATACACCGACATCTTTACTACACAGCGTCCCCGTTTATACCTGGATATTCCACCTACGGACCACACCACACACACCATAGTAACACACACACACCCCATAGCAACACACACATATCATCTGTCACACATTTAAATGATTTCAATGGAGTACAGCAGACGATGCTACAGAGAGCTGAGATTGCAGCAAGAGACTGCAGGCTACGCGGACATGAACTGAAGAAAGGAACGACCAATGTATAGAGCAGTGAGTGGACCTACATGCAATGAATTCAATGAATGGACTAATGTTTTGGATTGACACATGTACTGGGGGTGTTAACACATGTACTGGGGGTGTTAACACATGTACTGGGGGTGTTAACGCATGTACTGGGGGTGTTAACACATGTACTGGGGGTGTTAACGCATGTACTTGGGGTGTTAACGCATGTACTGGGGGTGTTAACGCATGTACTGGGGGTGTTAACACATGTACTGGGGGTGTTAACACATGTACTGGGGGTGTTAACACATGTACTGGGGGTGTTAACTGACCAAGTCAAGGGCTGGTGTGGTTGGTTGTATTTTTTTTTTTAAGAGCGCAAAACAGATCCAACAAGAAATTGTGTGGAGTAGGAATTTCACCATTCTCCAATATTTCGATTTGGTTTTAATTATTGATTTAAAGGTCATGATTCGATTCGATTTCACTATAATTTTTCCAAACCGTACTATACCATTCAGTGGAAACACGGCTTTAGAAACATATATTACATTTTAGAAAAATGTTCTATGTAGATGAGATGTGATCTTTGTAAAGCGTTTCTACACAAACATGAATTATCATAAAAAAATTGTTTTATTAAAGACCTACTTCACCGGTGGGAATATGAATGTGTATTGAACTCTGAGATCCTATGTAGTATAAATGTGCAAACATTTTAGAAATCGGTTCATCCTAGCCTGAGAAAAGGCAGAAAGAGTGTTTATGGTCTTACTGTCTAACCCTACATTTTCCCATACGTGACATCTGTGCCAGCTCCTGGCATCTCCTGATTGGTATTCTTCCAGGAGATGATTAGTCTAAATAAAAACTTCCATGCTGGCTGATCTCCTCAGCTATATACTGTAAGCTGGGGGCAACTGTGGCTCAGTTGGTAGAGCAGGTCGGCTGATGGTCAAAGGGTTGGAGGTTCAATCCCCACCCTGCCACCTGTGTCATAGTTGTTGTGTCCTTGGGCGAGACACTTCACCCACCTTGCCTCGTGTGAATGTTGATAGTTAGCCTGCTATCGGTGTATGAATGTGTGTGTGGATGGTAACGTGGGAAAGGAAAACAGGTCTCCCTTGCAAAAGAGTCTTCGGTCTCAATGGGATTTACCTGTATAAATAAAAGGTTAAAAAAAAGCTGTAATAAACAACCACATGGGCCTCCCTTCCTTGTTTACCCTCCAGTAACTGATATAACAACACAGATTGCTTTGGTTTTGCTCAGTTAGTTTTGCTTTGCACATACATTACACTCTCCACTCACAGACACAGCACTCATTACTGATTACTGACATTCACGCACCACTTAGTAGCTTACTTTAAACTTTATTTAAATAAAAAATCATTTGGTTAACCTTAATCTCTTGTGTGGTTTCCTCATTGTCATTCCCTTGAGCCGGGCTGTGACATGGGCGCTCGTCAATAAGTGGTTGGATTGAGTAATTGAACAGTTTGGAGGAATATCACACAGGTTGGTAGTTGGTTTGGGAGTAGCTTCTTTTCATGGGGGGTATAGTATCTGAGTGCTTTTGATTTAAAGTGTGAGTGATCTCCCTGGTCAGTTAGGGAGTGTGCCAGCTGGACAGAGCAATCTGTCCTTCCATCAGTGCACTGTTTGTTATTTTGCTTTTTTTATTTTCGAGGATATCCTGGGTGGAGACTTGTCTCTGGTGGGGGCGAGCGTTTCAGGGCCTTGGCCACAAGATTGTAGACCTGGTCAAGGCCAGAATAGACTACAAGACCATTGGCGAGAAGCTGGGTGAGAAGGAAACAACTGTTGGTGCGATTATTCGAAAATGAAAGAAACACAAAATGACCATTAATCTCCCTCGGTCTGGGGCTCCATGCAAGATCTCACCTTGTGGGGTATCAATGATCATAAGAAAGGTGAGGGATCAGCCCAGATCTACACAGGAGGAGCTTGTTTATGATCCCAAGGCAGCTGGGACCACAGTCACCAAGAAAACCATTGGTAACACACGATGCCGTAATGGATTGAAATCCTGTAGTGCCCGTAAGGTCCCCCTGCTCAAGAAGGGACATGTACAGAACCGTCTGAAGTTTGCCAATGAACACCTGAACGACTCAGAGAATGCTTAGGAGAAGGGGATGTGATCAAATTAGAACAAAATCAAGTTCTTAGTCACTCACCATGCTTGGAAGAAGAGGAATTCTGACTATGACCCCAAGAACACCATCCCCACAGTCAAGCATGGAGGTTGAAGCATCATGCTTTGGGGGTGTTTCTCTTCTAAGGGGACAGGTGGACTTCACTGCATCGAGGGAACTATGGATGGGGCCATGTACCATGAAATACTGGGTGACAACCTCTTTCTCTCAGCCAGGTCTGTAATAATGGGTCCTGGATGGGTCTTCCAGCACGTCAATGACCCTAAAAATACAGCAAAGGCAACAAAGGAGTGGCTCAAGAAGAAGCACATTAAGGTGATGGAGTGGCCTAGCCAGTCTCCAGACCTAAATCCAATAGATCTGTGGAGGGAACTGAAGCTCATGCGACAGCCTCAAAACCTTAAAGATTTGGAGATGATCTGCAAAGAGGAGTGGTCCAAATATCCTCCTGAGATGTGTGCAAACCTGTGTGCAAAAGACACGTCTGACCTGAAAAAGCATTTCTGCACAAACATGAATTATCATAAAAAAATTGTTTTGTTAAAGACCTTCTTCACTGGTGGAAATATGAAGGTGTATTGAACTCTGAGATCCTATGCAGTATAAATGTAGGAACAATTTAGAAATCGGTTCATCCTTACCTGAGAAAAGGCAAAAAGAGTGTTTTATGGTCTCACCGTCTAACCCTACATTTGACCATGCATGACATCTGTGCCATCTCCTGGCATCTCCTGATTGGCATTCTTCCAGGAGATGATTAGTCTAATTACAAACTCCCATGCTGGCCGATGTCCTCAGCTATATACTGTAAGCTGTAGGAATAAGCCACTTTGGCTAGTAAATTATATAACTACACAGAGCCGGCCCAAGCCTTCATGGGGCCCTAAGCGGAATATAATCAGGGGGCCCCTCTCCAATCGTAGCGCTGCCCAAATTATTGCCCATTGTTAAATGCTACTCCCACACCCAATGTTTTCTGCTAGTGCATCCAATGTCCAGATGGGTGAATATATATGACAGCTGAGATCCCGACCCTCCTAGAGGGGTCTGGGGGATTATTTTTTAACTTTTTAAAGTGAAATGCATGAATCTGGTGCACTTTGACAGAAAAATTAAGAGGCTAAATCTGAGAAATTTTGTGTGAACAAATAATTTGGAGACACTGGGTCGGATGAATTAGAAGCTATTGAAGAAAGGCACATGGATTTTCCATAAAAATATTAATTCAAAATAAAATATTATGGAGGGTCCTCTGGGATGGGCTTGGAGCTCTTTTTCTTTTACTGGACATATTTCTCTGTAATGTAATGAATGGATTTAAATGCAGTGATAGGAACGAAGCAGAAGAACTCTGTTATCCAGCTTTCTTTTTTTTAACAGACAAGGCTGCAGACTATACACAGTGCATGGGCAACTGAGGGCAGCCCCATTTCCAAATGTTTAAACTCAAAACACACTGTGCATGGATGTGAACGTGACATGATCAGTTAATTTCGGATTACCTCCCAGACAAACTGATACAAGTATTAGGCTATTAATTATCTAGACCAAAACATTGTATTGCTTTTTTTGTATGATGACTTACATTTGCATAATATGATGTCAATATCAAACACACAAACTTAAAAAAAAAAAAAAAAAAAAAAAAAGAAAACAGGGCCCCCCTGGGGAGCAAAGCCAACAACGGTTTGGACTCAAAGACAGCAGAGAGAAAGGTGAATCAGATTTCAGTCGGGGTTTTTCAAAGGGAGAGTTAGGCACAGTTGGGAACAATGATCCTATTACAACTTGTAATATTGTCAGCGACAAGGGCACTGGAAAAAGGAGTGTCCTTTGCTAAAATCAAAAAAGGGTTTTAGTACAGGGCCTGCTCAATCTGTTGGGTTAGCTGTTCCGCTTAGTAGCTCAGAACTAAGTACTGACAAAATTGTCCCTCTTTTTCAGATGCAACCCAGAGTGTTGAGTCCAGCTGATATTGCTTTAAGATATGCTCCATTTATATCAGAGGGTTTTGTATCCTTAGTTGACAATAGTAAGAAGGAGCATGTCAACATGTTTAGGGCTCTAGTTAGCTTCATTAGCGAGTCAGCCTTACATTTTTCACCAGAAAACACAGGAAGGTGTGTTCGAATCAGAGGAATGGATTTAAACACCATTGTTGTGCCTGTCCATACTGTGCATTTGTCTTGTGGCATGATACAGGGGGATGTAGAGGTGGGTGTACGTCCAGAATTGTCAATGAAAGGTGTTGATATTATTCTGGGCAATGATTTGTCTGGAGCGTGTATGTGGCCTGATGCGTTCACCTCTGATGGGTTGTGTGTACTGTCTCCTGGTAAAGCGAGGTCGGAGGTCCCTGAGCAGTCAGTGTGTGCAGTGTTGACGTGCAAATATCTGATCCTGGGTCTGTTTCTCATGCAGAATTGTTGAAGGACCAGATAGATGATTTTTCCTCCGTTGAACTATTTGATCGTGCTGTGCATTCTGGTAAGTTCGGAAACCACTCTGGAACTTATTTCTCCATCATGGCCTGCTGATGAGGAGGTGGGTCCCTCATGGGAGACATTTGGCTCGGGGATCAGTGGGGAAGATTGTGCTTCCTGTGAAATATAGACAGCCGTCAATGGCGCATGTAGCTGGTCAAGGCGGAGTGAAGAAAACAAATGGGCGGGTCCTTCAACACTTTTTCTGGCCTGGTATGAAACGGGATATATCTACTTGTGTAAAGACCTGTTAGCATTCATTCCTGTGGTGTGTTCCCGAGTCATAGGGTTGCTGCTGGGTCTCGGGATGCCGGAAGATGAAATGTGAGGACAAAACAAGTGAATATTGGTCAACATGTGTAAGATTGGTTGTCATACCTCAGCATAACATGTATCCCAAGTGTGTTTGTTTTGGTTGGTGTTTGGTTAAATTGGTTAATAAAGTATGGTTCCATGCTTGTAACTGTTGTTGTCTTGCAGGTTACATGTTGAACCTCGTTTCTATGGAGGAGGTTTGACAGCTCCTGGAACCTCTTGATTGGCAGGCTTCCAGGAGATGATTAGTCTAATTATAAACACCCATTCTGGCTGATCTCCTCAGCTATAAAAGATGTTTGGCATCCCTTCCTTGATGTTTGTTTTGCTTTGCTTTGCTTTGCTTTGGCTCAGCTCAGCTCAGCTCAGCTCAGTTAGTTTTGCTCTGCACATACATTACACTCTTCACTCACACAGACA
>CASHTC010000943.1:177907-205407 GCA_949357725.1 Hyperoplus immaculatus | reverse complement strand
TGCTGACATTAACTCATGTGAACATCTCAGAGCTAAAATCTTTATTTCATTTTACAACTATTTAGTGTCCAAGGTTTTTACAGAACAGCTTTTTGATACATTTTAAAAATAAAAAATATAATAATATAATATAAAAATACTATGGAAATATCTGGTGCAATAATGTGCCAAATTAAATGCATAAAATATTATCAAATTAAATACATAATATTAATTAATATACTATTAAGTTTATGTCTATTTAAATACATTTTTTTTTTTTACAAATGGCTAAGTACATGAAATTTAAATATTTTTACGGAGCATTTGGTCCTTGCTGTGCTTAGCTCATAGCGCCCCCTTCAGGCAGAATGCAGCCATCACATGTTAACCAACCATCTCTGAATTTTAACTTCTAAAAAACGAAGAATTTTTAACACAGTTGTTTCAATAAAAAAAATCGGTCAAACAGAATCCAGCCCGGGGTCGTTCTCTGCATGTCATTCCCCTCTCTGTCTGTCTGTCTGTCTGTCTGTCTGTCCTCTTCACAGCAGACCCGGGTTAGAATCCAGCCCGGGGTCGTTCTCTGCATGTCATTCCCCTCTCTGTCTGTCTGTCTGTCTGTCTGTATGTCCTCTTCACAGCAGACCCGGGTTAGAATCCAGCCCGGGTCGTTCTCTGCATGTCATTCCCCTCTCTGTCTGTCTGTCTGTCTGTCTGTCTGTCTGTCTGTCCTCTTCACAGCAGACCCGGGTTAGAATCCAGCCCGGGTCGTTCTCTGCATGTCATTCCCCTCTGACAGATTTCATCTCTGTCTCTACAAAATCTGTCTAATGAAGTAAAAATGCCCCAAAAAATATCTAAATAAATGAAAAATAAAATTAAAAAGGGTGTTATATATAAAGTTAAATGGACTAGGACTAATGAACATGCTCATGTATATAATTCGTCCTGCTGTTCTGGAGAATTGAAGGGGCTGAATGTGAAAGCGCGTCAGACTGAAAGCTGCTGGATCTCTGGTTGAGACTGTGAGAGCAGATGGTGCCATTAGCTTCCAGTCATTCCTCCAGTGACCCTTATACTGGTGAATATCACACAGCAGGTAGGTGTGTGTGTGTGTGTGTGTGTGTGTGTGTGTGTGTGTGTGTGTGTGTGTGTGTGTGTGTGTGTGTGTATGTGTGTGTGTGTGTGTGTGTGTGTGTGTGTGTGTGTGTGTGTAAGAGGGAGTGAGTGAGTGAGTGAGTGAGTGAGTGAGTGAGTGAGTGAGTGTGTGTGTCTGTTTGTCTTTCTGTGTGTGTGTGTTAGCCCAGGAGCGTAGGAGAAGTTGCTCTACCTTTATCCATCCATCCATCCATCTATCTATCTATCCATCCATCAATCATCCATCTATCTATCTATCTTTATTTATACACAGTCTAGGCTCTGTAATCTAGCACACAACACGAGAACTTCTGCTGCAGTGGATTGTGGGTCAGAACCTCCATAAAGCTGCTGGTTTGAACACTAAAAATCACCACCGGATGTAGTAGGACATCTGGGTATTTTTCAGAATGCTGCATCTGACATCATGAATTTGGACAGACTAACCCTGCGTTCCAATCCCCGTAATTCCCCGCTATTTAGTATAGTAGAAAAGAAATGTGGGATGTTCCGATTCTTGTGGTCAGATTTAGTATGCTGAAAAATACCCGGATGTCCTACTACACCCTGTCAAGAATTTAAGAATCGGAAGTTACATCACATGGACTGAGCCTCCCAGTGAAAACAACCAGCGATGAGACGGATATATAAGCAAGAGGCAAGATCAAGGAGCCATGTTAGGATGGAATAAATAAGTTAAAGTATGTCCCAGTTGTAGCATACTGCATGTAAACTAGATTATTTGTATGATCAGCTGTAGTAAGGAAAAGAAAAAAGAAAGAGTATGAGATTTGGAACGCGGCCTATATCTGTTTCTACCAAACTAAATATCAGGGAGGGAAGGGGACTGGGACTCAGCTTGTCTTGGTATTTATGAACATGTGTTCATAGTATCTTGAGGCTCCCAGAGTGTAATGCAGCCTGGAGGAATGTCTCCCCCTGCTGGCCTGGCCTCCCCATAGCAGCAGCTGGCCCAAAGTCAACCAGAGGCATGGAAAGCTTATATCATAAATATAAATAATCTAAGAACCTAATATAAAAGGGTTATACTCAGGAGCTATACACATATAGAAACAAACTTGCCTTGCATCACAATGAAATGACACAACATTTGGTTTTTGGTTTGTCTGAAGTGTTTGGTTTGGTGACGTGCCTCAGGTCGGTCCAGCCGGGGTTTGATCCCACGTCCTTCTCCACTGGAAACATCTCCAGTCCTGATGAACACAAAGAACCAAGATCAGAGGGGTATACTACGAAGCGAGATTAAGGGCTGAGCGAGGTCTGTTGAGTCTAAAGCGGTCTAAAGCCAGAGTTTTCAGTATCACGAAAGGTGGCTCTCTTTCTACCTGGCTAGATCACCGTGGTAACAGAGGCTGCATGGCTAACCTGCCCAGCCCAGTTTTTGTTCCAGAGTTTGAGCTTAAATTCGGCTCTTAGAGCGCTGCCATTTAAGGAAACTACACATTTTGAAATCCCGCGGAGGCGCGGACCTGACGATATTGTCTGAGCGATACTTCTCACTGAGTAAATTAGTTAAATCAGTAAACTTATTGATCAGTAAGTTAATGAACGAAACGAAGCCGTGACATAAGGCTTAGCCTACATTAGAGTGAACTGTAACATCGCGCTGTGGCTTTTTGCCACATGCATACAGTTATTGATGCAGAAAATGTAAACTAGCCTAGACCTACTGTATGCAGCACCACTCTATGCTCTCACCTCAAATGATTTTACCTGGCGATCTACACACACTGGCTCTTAATGAAGCGTTCTATAAAATCACAGGTTGCAACATTATTTCACTGTAGGCTTCTTTCTTTTCATCAGTAGCGATTACAGTTGGGACGTGACAGGTGACAGCTGTCACAGTTCGGACATCGCTGCAGACTCGCAGGTTAAGCTTCTCACAGTAGATTCATATTTGTCCGGAAAATACAGACTAGCCTACAGGTTTTTGTATCTAGACTATTTATTTTAATGGTATTTATACGATGCAAATAAAGGGCTATTGGCCTAAATCAAAATCAAAATTGTATTAATTTTGATGTGGCCCAAAACTAACGTGATTTTCCATATAGGCTATGCTATTCATTAGGGGACAGTGTCAGACTTAAATCAGATTATTAAGTGTAGGATTATCAACTAGGCTAAATGGTGTACTGTTTAAATCCGAGTTCAACCTTTAATTGCTTTATAATGTCATTTATTTTACAGATCGATCTCACTGCGAGAACGATCTGTAAAATAAATGAATCAATTCAGTAGCCCAATTTTCTGACAACATTCCACTCTCTCCTTATTTGCAGTATGAGTTTTTTTCGGCTCTCTGTTTGCTGCTGTTCTGTGATCATTCAGAATGACAAACTCTTCCTCTTGAGTGAAGTCAGCGAAGTCAGCTGCTCGCAATCAGTCCGTTTGTGTAAAGTTAGCGGCACAAGATCAGTCCAGTCTGTGCGGAAGCAGAGTCAAATGACGGCCAAACGCCCCCTCTCATGGGGACGCGCACAGAGCCTGAAGCCGAAACCCTCGTTCAACATAAGAGGTTGATAACTGCCTTCGTGATACCGGTTAGCTCTGAGCGAGGGTATGTGTTATGTTGAACCAGATCAAAAAAAGAGAGCCGGGCTCTGTTGAGTTTGCTTTGTAGTATACCCCTCAGTTCACCAGGGATGGATACAGCTGTGTGTGTGTGTGTGTGTGTCTGAATAAACTTCTTAGAAATGGCTATTAATTACATGAGACAATTTTCTGTCTACGAGAGACATTTTCTATGATTATATTTTAATAAGGTAACTCATCACATTTTAATTTAGTATTTTTTTATATCCATGAATACAATCGTCATATCACAAATTTGCCTGTTTATTTAGTGTAAAAGGCTGTCTTGTTCGAGATGTTATCCTTGATGTATGTATTGCGCTATTTCCACCACTAGATGATGCATTTGCATTGATCAGGATGGAGTCGAACCCACATTAAGCTCCGTCTGCTGACTGCAGTGAGTGGTACTTGGAGGCAGCAGGGCTTGATACTGTCAGGTGGCTCCGGGCCGGAAATATATCCAATTTCTCCCTGCGTGCTGCCTGTCAGGCTGCAGACTCTGGCCTGCCTTACTGCTGAGCGTGTTGGGGCTGAGCCTGAGAGGAAGCCTGCAGACTGAACTCAGGGCAGAGTGTTGTCCTGGCTGTTTCCTGCTTCAAAATACTTTCACTTCTGACTGAACGGAGTTTATTTTCTCTGCTCAAGTTCGGACTGAAGGTAAGATATCGACTCTGGTGTCATTGTTAATAATAATTCGGATCATATTTTATAATTTTTATGTAAATCTAGCTCCAGTAGATTCAAGATTCAAGATTTTTATTAAATGTCCCACGAGGGCAAATTTGTTCGCACCAGGAGAAGTGGTTTAACCCACATGACAAAACAAAACAACAATGAACACAAAACACTGTGGAGACAAAGTGCTCAAAAGATAAAGTGCCAGGATATAAAAAATGTAAAATGTAAAATACAAATAAAAAAATTAAAATAAATTAAAAAAAATGTTTTTTTTTTGTTTTTTTTCAAACAGAAAAGTTGTGGAATTTATCCAAACTCATAATTCAAAGTTTCACAGTAAACTAGAGACGAAAGAGGTGACACAGCCGTAAACAAAGATCCTCCATGTTGTGTTAATGTGATACGGGGTTTCTCATAGTCTTTTACATTGTGACCTAACTTCACCCCACCACGCAGAGTTTAATAAAGTGTTGTCTACTGTTAACATCAGGATCTTTGGTGTTAAGAATACATGAAACTATATAAACTACTATTTAGGATACACAGAAAAGTAATATAATGATATAATACTGTCACCGTCCAAAACATTTAAAAAATATATAAATTATGTTATAAATTATATTAAAAAAATTTAGGGTTAGGGTTTATACCATTGTTGACTAGGGTTGGGTATCGTTTTTTTTTCCAATAGCGGTTACTACTCTTGGTACTTGTGAAACATTTCCGGTGCTTAAACGGTACTTTAAAGCCTTGGATTGCACACACTTTGTCAAAAAAGAATGCCCTTTTATATCCAGTGCCAAATTGAACACAATTAACTACAAAGTAATAAATACAAAGTAACTTACAAATAAACTATTTTAAAATTTAACTAAAATAAAATGTACACAATTTACATAATATCTATTACAACAATACTGTTTCAAAAATTATAATAATGGAGATTAATGTGGACACTACCAGGTAATCTAATCACCATCTTATAACTTTAGCTAAAAGTAATAATTTTGATAAGAAATAGTCCTAATGACCTGAACAATACAGCACCTTTATCTGAAATCTCTAAAATCTCTATCTCTAAAATAGATACACATATAAAACACCCATGTAAAAAGAAATGCTGTATTGGACTTACAGTACAATAAGGGAATAAGTACATCCAATGAGAACCACAGACTAAAAACAGCCAAAGAAGAGCATGTGCCTTTTGGAATATTAACTGTGCTCATTTGCATTCAACTTGAAACAAAATTCAACTGACATAAAAAATACAAAGAAGTCTTCTGTAAAGATAAGACCACAACTATCAAAGTTGTCAAATTAACAATTTTTGTGCAGAAAAAATATCATGTTTTCCCTCTCAGGAAGGATAGAGATCTTCAATGTACATGCTGTTCTTATGTGCAGCGCGCTATTTATTATTAATACAGTATAATAGACTTTATCAGACACATGTAGCCTACCGGATGGTTTTATACATCGATCTCTCCATAAAGTTATCCAAGTCAGAACTTTTTGTATGGGCAGAGATCGTTATTTTAAAGGCCTACTTCACCGGTTTGAATATGAAGGTGTATTGAATTCTGAGATCCTATGTAGTATAAATGTGCAAAAAAAAAAAATCGGTTCATCCTAGCCTGAGAAAAGGCAGAAAGAGTGTTTTTTTAACCCTATATTTCTCCTTCTCGTGACATCACAGAAAGAGAAATATAGGGTTAAAAAAAACGTACTTTGTAAATATTACTGTGATGTCACAGTAAAAGACATCACAGTAATATTTACAAAGTAATTTTTTCTCCTGCAGCCCCCCAGAAATATACGCATACGGCCGTGCTGACGGGAAAAGGGACTGACTGCGCAACCACCAGATGCTACTGTTGTATCGACGATTTTTGTCAATTCTCTCGTTTTTTAAAACAACGGTAGTTAAGGAAAGAGGTGTGCGTTGCCTAGGGGGGCTAAAGTTAACAGGAATAGTGATAGAAAAGAGTATTTCAGTTGATGTTGATGTGTTTTCTCTGCAGGTGAAAGTGTGTGTGAAGGTGTGGGCTCTGCTATGGGTCAGAGTGAAAGCAGAGAGGAGGGAGGGGAACATGGCAGCCAGACCAAAGCTCAGAGGTGACATGAGGATCTCTAACTGTCCATGACTCAAATCACTGCACCGTCATTATTCACTCTCAAAACTCTGTGTGTGTGTGTGTGTGTGTGTGTGTGTGTGTGTGTGTGTGTGTGTGTGTGTGTGTGTGTGTGTGTGTGTGTGTGTGTGTGTGTGTGTGTGTTGTTCAAAATAACTGGATTTTTCAATTAACTTGAATGTTCTTCTATTCAGACTAGTATTAACTCTAATGTCCTACTCATACTAAAAGCCCTACTAATGTCTTACTCATACTACAAGCCCTACTAATGTCCTACTCATACTAAAAGCCCTACTAATGTCCTACTCATACTACAAGCCCTACTAATGTCCTACTCATACTAATTTTGACGTCTATTTGAGGGTGTTGTGGTTGCGAGTTTTTATGTAGACGAGAATTGCCCGGATGAGTACTTACTTCCAGGAGAAATTTGTGTATGGATCGATAGGTTACTTTTCCTACTCAACCGCCTCACATTGCAAAAAATATGCTTTCATTGATTTTAAAAGGAGAACAACTGTCTGCTGCATAGAGGTAAGCTATTACTAACTAATTATTTTATGAGCCAAAGGTTCTCTGAAGCAGCTGCCTAAAGGAGAACATCCAGCTCTGACAACAGCCTACTCCATCTCCTAAATGTTGTTGTCTCGTTAAAGTTACATTGTAAAGAGGTTCCTATTAACCGTGTGAATGCCAATGGAAATACGCCTTTAAAAGCGTAAGTGTTACGCTCAGAATGTTTCGGATCCAAACGCAGACAGACTCAGGAATGCTGTTGAAAATGCTTTCTCTATTAGCAAAAGCTTAAGGGGCAAGGCAGGTCAAGCCACGGGGAAGGCGTGGCCGGGCTGTGGAAGGCCAATAGCAGGGGAAGCGTGCAGACAGACAGACAGACAAGCAGCCAGGCAGACAAGCAGCCAGGCAGACAGACAGGCAGAGCGGGCGGCGGGCAGGCAGGGGACAGAGCGGGCTGGCAGGAGAATCCAGGAGTGAGAGCTGGCAGATAAGGGCAGAAGCTGATCGCAGGAGTCAAAATAAGAACAAAGAAGGCAGGCATTAGGCAAGGCAGAATGCAGGAGTTTAAAAAAAAAATGTATTGCTTCTGTATATTTCATTGTAAACGTTAAGAAGAATCTCACATACACAATGGATGGTTAAGTAAACAGTATGTAGTATACATGTTGAGTATGTAGGAGGGAGGAGGTTAGTAGGGCTTTTAGTATGTAGTATATACATGTTGAGTATGTAGGAGGGAGGACGTTAGTAGAGCTTTTAGTATGTAGTATATACATGTTGAGTATGTAGGAGGGAGGACGTTAGTAGGGCTTTTAGTATGTAGTATATACATGTTGAGTATGTAGGAGGGAGGATGTTAGTAGGGCTTTTAGTATGTAGTATATACATGTTGAGTATGTAGGAGGGAGGACGTTAGTAGGGCTTTTAGTATGTAGTATATACATGTTGAGTATGTAGGAGGGAGGACGTTAGTAGGGCTTTTTGAACATAGCCTATGACTTGTTTCCACTGATAAACTTCCTGCAGTCTATATTGGAGGCGTCAGCTGTTGATGTGTCATGTCAGATTTTATGCTTTCCTGCTCTCTGTCCATTTACTGACTACTACTAAAAGTTAATACTAGTCTGTCTACAAGAATATTCAAGTTAATTTATCACGTTAGACTTAGTGAATCTTTTGGGATTTATTTATCAATGTTGTTGTTGTTTTTTTTTACAGGATCGATCAGAAGGCAGACTCTCCTGGACCTGGTTCCAGCTGTTTGTCCTTCAAGAGCGACCAGTCAAAAGATGATTTCATTGATTTTAAAGGACAACAACCGTCTGCTGCAGAGAGGTAAACTGTTACTAACATTCTTCATGTTCAAATATATATTTTGTTGCACTTTTTCAAAAACAATTGGTAAAGGGCGTTTTGGTACGGTGGCGCTGAGCATTCAAAAAAAATTCTCACCTGATCTAGCAATTAGGACACCAGGATCTCATGATAATAAGAAAAGGTCTCGTAATTACGACATCATTGAATGAGATTTTCCTGCTCAGAAAGCATTGGGAAATATTGATGTTTCTTAAAAGTGAGGTGGGCATAACTATGAGTATGTCAACATCTAAAGTCATTGGGACTGTTCAGGAGAAAAGCCCAGGCCGACAAGATTCAAGATTCAAGATTCAAGATGGTTTATTTTGTCATTGTACCAAAACAACGATAATCTGTTTACAGTTATACCCCACCAAGAGACATTGAGTGACAATAACAAACATGGGAGACAGGAGGGATACACTGAACAGTCGGCAGCGTGCGCTGCGCCCCTTAAAGTAGGAAGGATAAAGAGAACATCAGGGAAAGACAGGTTAAAAAAATGCTTCTCTCACACTCGCTCCTTAGTAGGTGCAAGTGTGTGATTAGTACAAAAACCACCTTGGCATAGTAAGCAACAACAAGATAACACCACAGACAAATAGACACGTCGATAAGCACAGAGGAATGGGTTAAGGGTTCATGGGACGGTAGGTGTCACAACTCAGGCGCTAGGGGGCGTACGCAGCCGGCAGGCGCCCCGCCCGCAGCGGTCCGCGCTGCGACGGGAGGGAGAGGGGGAGGAGTCAGGAAGGCTTGAGTGGTCAGGATGTGTGTGCTATGTGTTTACGTGTGTGTGTGTGTGTGTTCCATGAAGCTATCTCTGTCCAGACGTAGTGGCAGTCTGCAGCCTTGGAGACGGCCTCGTGGCCCGGTCACAGATAGAGTTCACAGGAGAGTAGGTGAGGGACTGTGGGGGTAGAGCGTCTCTTTACATAAACATCCCGGAGAGAGAAGAGATTGCACCGCCGCCAAGGACGTTGCAGGGAGCCGAATTGTGAGATTGTGATTTGTTTTGGTTGAGACTAGGCGCTGGAATGAAGCCTGTCATGAGAGTCACTGGTACCATATTATCCTCCGAAATCCAATGGCCTAAATCCAAGTGCTTGCGGCCCGTTAATGGCATCCATGATCGAATCAACTTTCCGAATAAGTCCAGGAATCACTTCCAGCTTGCGACACTTCTCTTATCACTTGAGTCTGTGCATTAACGGCCTGGCACAAACCCTCAAAAACGGGCAGCTGTGCTATGGCCCGATTTGCTGCCAACGCCTTATTACCGTTGCGGTAAATCAGGAATCCGCCAACTCCAATCAGCAGGAACCCTGATACCAGAAGCCCAATAGTGTAGATATCTTCGGCGTCCTCAATGGAGAGTATTGCTAGACACATCTGGTTCCAGCCACTCCACCCGTCCCAGGTGTATCCAACAGTAAAGGTTCCATCAGGGCAAGTGGCATCTCCTTTGCCACCTTTTCTCGTTGAGAAAATTTGGTCAATTGCAGAGAGACCCCAGTTAATCAGATCCATAATTTAGGTTTTCGGATGTGGATGTACAGAGAGGCTCAGGATCGACAGACACAACACGAGACAGAGAGCAGAGCAGGATAGATGAGGGTCGGGAGGGAAGAGAAAATGCGACCGCCTTCCTTCAGAGCCAGACAAGAAAACGAGAACGAGAACGTCCAGTGTTGACAGGATATCAAGGCGTAGTTATGGTGGGGAAGGGTTGCAGTTCAGTGGGCTGAGGAT
This sequence comes from Hyperoplus immaculatus, assembly GCA_949357725.1. Taxonomy (NCBI): domain Eukaryota; kingdom Metazoa; phylum Chordata; class Actinopteri; order Uranoscopiformes; family Ammodytidae; genus Hyperoplus; species Hyperoplus immaculatus. Next base: position 195,250 of record CASHTC010000943.1, on the reverse strand, counting down.
CTCATCTCTGCTGTTTGCGGATGATGTGGTTCTGATGACATCATCGGTCTGTGACCTTCAGCTCTCACTGGATCAGTTCACAGCCGAGTGTGAAGCGATTGGGATGAGGATCAAATCTGACGCCATGATGCTCAACAGGAAACCGATGGATTGTCAACTACAGGTAGGGAATGAGTCCTTAGCCCAAGTGAAGGAGTTCAACTACCTCTGGGTCTTGTTTGCGAGTGAGGGGAGTGTGAGATTGGCCCGCAGCAGGGGCGGTTTTGCACTCACTCTACCACTTTTGTTGTGACAAAAAGAAAGCTGAGTCGGAAGGCGAAGCTTTCGATATACCAGTCGATCTTCGTTCCTACCCTCACCTATGGTCATGAAGGCTGGGTACTGACCCAAAGAAAGAATGTCTCCGGGTGAGAAGCTCAGTGAACCTGAGAGACCCAGAGTAGGGCCGCCGCTCCTTTAGGTCGAAAGGAGCCAGCTGAGGTGGTTCGGCATCTGGTGAGGATGCCCCCTGGGCGCCTCCCTAGGGATGTGTTCCCGTCACGTCCAGCTGGAAGGAGGCCTTGGGGAAGACCCAGGACTAGGTGGAGAGATTATATCTCCACACTGGCCTGGGAACGCCTCGGGATTCCCCAGCTGGTTGATGTGGCCCGGGAAAGAGAAGTTTGGGGTTCCCTGCTCAAGCTTCTGCCCCCGACTCCGGATAAGCGGTTGAAGATGATGATGATGATAATCAATGCTCAGCGCCACTGTATTTTGGGACCGCAGGAATAATTTTATAGTTGTTTGGGATATATTGCAGTGGAAATTAAATATTTCTTGTGAGTTATTTTTTAGCCAAGCAGCTGCCAAAAGGTAGTAACGGAAATGAGTTTGCACGAGATTTTCAGATAGTTTACATAGCCGTCAATACATTATACAGTATCTCATCATATCAACATTGTACATGTGTGTGTTGTGTTCAACAGACCAGACTCTCCTGGACCTGGACTCAGCTGTTTGTCCTTGAAGAGTGATGACTCAAAAGATTTTTTTCTTGATTTTAAAGGACAACAGCCGTCTGCTGCAGAGAGGTAAACTGTTACTAACATTTAAATATCACTGATTCATGTTTTACTGTTAATTTTCAGCACGGTTCTGAAATGCTCAGTATAACTACTGTGTTCTGGTTGGAGTGCAGATTAATTACTGTTTCCAGTTCAGTCTGGTTTGGTTTGGCACTTGTTTGCGTTTCTACTTTGTTGTATAACCTTACCGTATGTATTCTGGTCCCCCATTGGTCTGGTTACAAAGATGTCCCAAGAGGGCGGAGCTGCACACACTGCAGTCCGTTGATTGGTCAATATCGTCAGAATCCGTCTGACAGAGGGCGCCCTTAGCTCAGTTGGTAGGGCGTCCCCCCCATGGGCCTCGGCCAGCAGCGGACCCAGGTTCAATTCCAGCCCGCGGTCATTCTCTGCATGTCACTCCCCTCTCTGCCCCATTTCAACTCTGTCTCTACATTGTAAAATAAAGCATAAAAATGCCAAAAAAATATCTTTAAAAAAATAAAAAATAAATCCGTCTGACAAAGACAATAACCACTGTGTACAATCTCCTTGGCAGGAGTGGAGAGTGTTTCCATTGTTGCCGTTTCTCTGTTGTGAGGCGTTTTTTTTCCTCTTCATTGAATTAATCGGTGGGCTACACCGTTTCCTACTGCTAAGATGTCCCAATAGTTACGTAGCTGCTATGATGTCACCATAGTTACGTAGGGGCTATCGCTATTCTGTACTTAACTGAGCTGTACCGCTCAGTGGAGAAGAGGCCTGATGTTGTTTTCCAGCAGCACTCTGTTTCAAACTCACACAGTCAAACACATTCACAGTGGCAGCTGCGGTTCAATTCAAACTGGTGACCTTTGTTGCAGGTAAATCCCCTTCCCTCACACTGTCCATTAAAATAATGCCCCAAAAATAATTGACCCAGAAGATACAGCATCAGGGCCTTCAGGAGGCTTATGCTCAGCCCCGGCTGGAGTTTACATTGCCTAACTGGGTCTGGAGCATTCTCAACCCAACTGCTTTATGGCCTTTCAGCAAAGAGCCTCTGTACCTCCTTAGCAGCTGCCCGTCTGCCCCTCAGCCATCTGGTCCATCAGCCTGGGGGATGTGGGCCTTTCTCCCTGAGAGGAACTCAGCTTCCAAAGACACTCTCTCTCCCCAGTGACTCTGCCTGATAGACTGATTAACTATTTGTTTTTACAAGCAATTGAACAGGTGTTCCTAATAAAGTGGCCAGTGAGTCTTTATGCCAACATCCCGCCTTCACCCTGTGTCTGCTGAGCTGAGGTCAGCCTTTGCCGTCCTGAAGACATCGCACTCTTTTATTACTTTCCCAAGGGGTCTGACCTCCCCCCAGGCCTCTACTGGCTCTGTTAGGCAGACACCTGGCCAGTTGTCCCAGGCTGTTCTTGGGTCTGTTCGGCAGACCCCAGGAAGGTTCCCTCAACCCCAGACATGATGTGAGTTAATTCTTCATGTTTTCTCCACAGAGTCGACCAGGAGATCTCAGAGGTTCACAGTGGTCGGTCTGACCAGCAGCATCAAACACACGTGGACTCCACATTGAGGGTCTGTACATGAACAACAACTTCTTTCCATCTATTCTGTTCACAACAACCTCCATGTTTAACTGTTTAGACCAGTGGACTGTCAGTCTGTCCAATATGGATCTGATGTTTGCTTCATGATTTTAATAATAATAATAATAATGGATTGGATTTATATAGCGCTTTATTTCTATGTGACTCAAGGCGCTTACAGGGTTCCGGGTTCCAGGTTCCATTCATTCACACACAGTCATACCGGTGGTGGTAAACTACCATAGTAGCCACAGCTGCCCTGGGGCAGACTGACAGAAGCGAGGCTGCCATTCAGCGCCATCGGCCCCTCCGACCACCACCTCAAACATACAGCAGTCATACACATTCACACGAGGCAAGGTGGGTGAAGTGTCTTGCCCAGGGACACAACGACCATGACACGAGTGACCGGGCTGGGATCGAACCGCCAACCCTAGGATCATTGGCCAACCAGCTTAACCACCTGAGCCACGGTCGCCCCGCCTCAAATTTTAGTTTGATTGTGTCGTTTTTATAATATTCTTTTCCAGCTGCTGGAGGAAAACATCATCACTTTTGTGAAGAACGAGCTGAAGAAGACGCAGAACCTTCTGAGTCCAGATTACCCAGAAGGCTTAGAGGGTCAGAGTGAGGATGAGGAGCAGAGCAGCAGCAGAGAGGCATTTTTGAAGATTATACTGGACTTCCTGAGGAGAATGAAGCAGAAGGAGCTGGCTGAACTTCTGTGGAGCAGTAAGAGGATTTCTCTAAAGGTTTAACATGATGATGAAATGGGACATTTACTAAAGTCTCAAGAGATGGAGGGACAAGTGTGTGTGCATTTATATTTTCATCATGTATTTCATCACTCATTGATATTATTTGTAATGTTGACTCTTGTTGACTCGTTCTTATCTCTTGTGTTTTAATTTAGGAAGTATTTCTGAAGGTTGTCGGCGTAAGCTAAAGTCTAACCTGAAGAAGAAGTTCCAGTGTGTGTTTGAGGGGATCGCTAAAGCAGGAAACCCAACCCTTCTGAATCAGATCTACACAGAGCTCTACATCACAGAGGGAGGGACTGGAGAGGTCAATGATGAACATGAGGTCAGACAGATTGAAACAGCATCAAGGAAACCACACAGACCAGAAACAACCATCAAACAAGAAGACATCTTTAAAGCCTCACCTGGAAGAGATGAACCAAGTAGAACAGTGATGACAAAGGGAGTGGCTGGCATTGGGAAAACTGTCTTAACACAGAAGTTCACTCTAGACTGGGCTGAAGACAAAACCAACCAAGACATACAGTTCATATTTCCATTCACTTTCAGAGAGCTGAATTTGTTGAAAGAGAAAAAGTTCAGCTTGGTGGAACTTGTTCATCACTTCTTCACTGAAACCAAAGCAGCAGGAATCTGCAACTTTGAAGAGTTCCAGGTTGTGTTCATCTATGATGGTCTGGATGAGTGTCGACTTCCTCTGGACTTCCACAACAATGAGATCCTGACTGATGTTACAGAGTCCACCTCAGTGGATGTGCTGCTGACAAACCTCATCAGGGGGAAACTGCTTCCCTCTGCTCGCCTCTGGATAACTACACGACCTGCAGCAGCCAATCAGATCCCTCCTGACTGTGTTGGCATGGTGACAGAGGTCAAAGGGTTCACTGACCCACAGAAGGAGGAGTACTTCAGGAAGAGATTCAAAGATGAGGAGCAGGCCAGCAGAGTCATCTCCCACATCAAGACATCACGAAGCCTCCACATCATGTGCCACATCCCAGTCTTCTGCTGGATCACTGCTACAGTCCTGGAGGATGTGTTGAAGAACGGAAAGGGAGGAGAGCTGCCCAAGACCCTGACTGAGATGTACATCCACTTCCTGGTGGTTCAGGCCAAACTGAAGAACGTCAAATATGATGAAGGAGCTGAGATAGATCCACACTGGAGTCCACAGACTAGGAAGATGATCGAGTCTCTGGGAAAACTGGCTTTTGAGCAGCTGCAGAAAGGAAACCTGATCTTCTATGAATCAGACCTGACAGAGTGTGGCATCGATATCACAGCAGCCTCAGTGGTCTCAGGATGGTTCACACAGATATTTAAAGAAGAAAGAGGACTGTACCAGGAGAAGGTGTTCTGCTTCGTCCATCTGAGCGTTCAGGAGTTTCTGGCTGCTCTTCATGTCCATCTGACATTCATGAACTCTGGAGTCAATCTGATGTCACAAGATCAAACAACCTCAGATGAATCTGCAGAGACACACTTCTACCAGAGTGCTGTGGACAAGGCCTTACAGAGTCCAAATGGACACCTGGACTTGTTCCTCCGCTTCCTCCTGGGTCTTTCACTGCCGACCAATCAGGGTCTCCTAAGAGGTCTGCTGACACAGACAGGAAGTAGCTCAGAGACCAATAAGAAAATAGTCAAGTTCATCAAGAAGAAGATTGAAACGACTGAAAGCATCAATCTGTTCCACTGTCTGAATGAACTGAATGATAGTTATCTAGTGAAGGAGATCCAACAGTACCTGAGCGTAGGATGTTTCCCCAGATATAAACTGTCTCCTGCTGAGTGGTCTGCTCTGGGCTTCATCTTACTGTCATCGGAAAAAGATCTGGACGCGTTTGACCTGAAGAAATACTCTGGTTCAGAGGAGGCTCTTCTGAGGCTGCTGCCAGTGGTCAAAGCCTCCAACAAAGCTCTGTACGTAGGATTTATTCACCAATAAATACTCTGTCATCTTTTAACTGAAAAAATCTTAAATTATAACTCTTTTCTTTACTGTTGTCTCTCCAGGCTGAGTGGCTGTAACCTCTCAGAGAGTAGCTGTGAAGCTCTGGCCTCAGTTCTCAGCTCCTCCTCTAGTCTGAGAGAGCTGGACCTGAGTGACAACGACCTGCAGGATTCAGGAGTGGAGCATCTGTCTGCTGAACTGCTGAGTCCACACTGTAAACTGGACTCTCTCAGGTCAGGCTTCGTGCACCAGTTCAATTGATGACCTTTTAACATCTGATTTACATTAACAAGTTAACCTTTTAATCTTTGTCTGCAACAATGATTTATCAAAAGCTCTTTAATTGAACTTCTCTCAGGTCGAATTAAGTTGCAATTTGTCTCCATTACATTTAACAGCCTCTCATCAGGGTTTAGGCATTTCTCCTGAAAATATTTTCAAATTCAAAGAACAGAAAATAGAATTTTCCATTGTATTTAGTTCTAGTTAGGATTTACACATTGTATAACAGAAAAGTATAAACTAAATCAATTTTAAAAAGACTGACAAGAAACATATGTTATGTTTAGTAATCATACATGAATTAAAATAAAAAAGGTTCTGATTATATATATATATATATATATATATATATATATATATATATATATATATATATATATATAAGTACATAGCATCATCAGAAGTCCAGACTCGACATACTAATAAATATGTTTTTCACTCTGTCTTGTTAATTTTTTCATCTCCACTATCTTTTAACTAAAAAAATAAACAATGTATTACTATTTACCTTTCTGTTGTCTCTCCAGACTGAGTGGCTGTAACCTCTCAGAGAGAAGCTGTGAAGCTCTGTCCTCAGTTCTCAGCTCCTCCTCTAGTCTGAGAGAGCTGGATCTGAGTAACAACGACCTGCAGGATTCAGGAGTGGAGCATCTGTCTGCTGCACTGCAGAGTCCACACTGTAACCTGGAAACTCTCAGGTCAGGCTTCATGAACCAGTTCAACTGATGACCATTTAACATCTGATTTACATTAACAAGTTAACCTTTTAAACTTTGTCTGCAACAATGATTTATCAAAAGCTATTTAATTAAACTTCTCTCAGGTCAGATTAAGTTGCAATTTGTCTCCATTACATTTAACAGCCTCTCATCAGGGTTTAGGAATTTCTCCTGAAGATATTTTTAAATTCAAAGGACAGAAAATAGGATTTTCCAGTGTATTTAGTTAGTGTTAGGGTTTACACATTGTAAAACAGAACATTATAAACTAAATCAATTCAAAACAGGCAGACAAAAAACTAATTGGATGTTTGGTAATCATCATACATGAAATTTATAAACGACTCTTTATAAATTATATTATAAATACGGTATATAGAATCATCAGAAGTCCATAATTGACATACTAAAAAAGAATTATCACTCCTTGTTCATTATTTAGTCTCTGCAATCTTTTAACTTAAAAAATAACCAATGTATAACTATTTACCCTTCTGTTGTCTCTCCAGACTGAGTGGCTGTAACCTCTCAGAGAGAAGCTGTGAAACTCTGTCCTCATTTCTCAGCTCCTTCTCTCGTCTGAGAGAGCTGGACCTGAGTAACAACGACCTGCAGGATTCAGGAGTGAAGCATCTGTCTGCTGCACTGAAGAGTCCACACTGTAAACTGGAAACTCTCAGGTCAGGCTTCATGAACCAGTTCAACTGATGACCATTTAACATCAAGTTAACCTTTTAAACTTTGTCTGCAACAATGATTTATCAAAAGCTCTTTAATTAAACTTCTCTCAGGTCAGATTAAGTTGCAATTTGTCTCCATTACATTTAACAGCCTCTCATCAGGGTTTAGGAATTTCTCCTGAAAATATTTTCAGACTCAAAGAACAGAAAATAGAATTTTCCAGTGTATTTAGTTCTAGTTAGGATTCATTCACACGCTGTACACCATTAAAATATAAACTATGGCTGACAAGAAACTCATTTTATGTTTGGTAATCATTATACATGAAATTTATAAACGATTCTGATATAAATACGGTACATAGAATCATCAGAAGCCCAGACTCGACATACTAAAAAATATGTTTCTCTGTCTTGTTCATTATTTCGTCCCTGCAATCTTTTAACAAAAAAAATAAACAATGTATTACTATTTACCTTTCTGTTTTCCCTCCAGACTGAGTGGCTGTAACCTCTCAGAGAGAAGCTGTGAAGCTCTGGCCTCAGTTCTCAGCTCCTCCTCTAGTCTGAGAGAGCTGGACCTGAGTAACAACGACCTGCAGGATTCAGGAGTGAAGCATCTGTCTGCTGCACTGCAGAGTCCACACTGGAAACTGGAAACTCTCAGGTCAGATTATCAACCAGTTCAACTGATGACCATTTAACATCTGATTTACATCAGTTTATAACAAGTTAACCTTTTAAACTATTATTAATACTGTTATTTTCAGATTTTTCATGTTTGACATTTATTATAAACATGGCTCTAAAGTATTCAATGTGGACCAAAATGTGCTTGAACAAAAGCAAATGAAAACTCACATCACATGTTCTCAGATGGTTTGTGTGTGTGTGTATGTGTATGTGTGCGTGTGTGTGTGTGTGTGTGTGTGTGTGTGTGTGTGTGTGTGTGTGTGTGTGTGTGTGTGTGTAGTCTGTCAGGTTGTCTGATCACAGAGAAAGGCTGTGCTTCTCTGGCCTTAGCTCTGAGCTCCAACCCCTCCCATCTGAGAGAGCTGGACCTGAGCTACAACCATCCAGGAGCCTCAGGAGTGGAGCTACTGTCTGCTGGACGGGACGGTCCCCTCTGGAGACTGGACACTCTCAGGTATGAAGAGGCTGCTGTCAGTCTGATAGAGGAGGAAGAGCTGGAGACATTTCCTTATATGGTGTTTCACATTTACATTATCTATCCAGGGAATTATTTTGGCTTCAATGATAATATTGTATACGTTGAATCTGCTTCATCATTTGAAATGGAGAGGGATCCCTTACTCTGTCAACTCTCCCTGAGATTTCTCAATTTTTTAATCCCGGTAAAGGGTTTTTACTAGGGGTGGGAATCTCTTGGCACCTCACGATTCGATTCCGAGGTCAACGATTCGATTCAAAATCGATTCTCAATGCATATTGATGCGATTTTTTTTACGTACCTGTCTGATTTTCAAAAATATATTTATATACACATCTGAGTTTGCTACTCAGAGTTTGCTAATCACTTCCTACTTGTGTGATTATCATTAAATACAATCAACAGATGAATAACCTTCTCTAAAAATCTTTTCTTGTCACAAATATGACCAGTGCAATAATCAATGCAGCTTTCAACACAATATCTTTTTATACAATGTGTTGAAATGACATAGAAAATAATAGAATAGAAATCCTATCAGTGCAGGTCATATGGTTTGCTGCTCTCAGCCCTTTTGTCGCCACTTTTAACAACTCGCACTGGTGTGGTGTGCATGCGCAGTGGCGCAGGAAATACTAATATTAAATACCAGTAAAAAATTAAATAAAAAATAATAATAATAATATTTATTTTTTTAATAAATCGATTATTAACTTTTATGAATCGATTCGGAATCGTTCAAGAGAGAATCGCGATTAAGCGGAAAATCGATTATTTTTCCCACCCCTAGTTTTTACTGGGAGTTTTTTCTCAGTCGGGTCTAAGGGCAGACAGATATACACTCACCGGCCAATTTATTACGACATTGGACATTAGTAATGTCGATGTATCCATGCTGAAAGAGTACATGCTGGTCTGACCCCCCGTCCCCCCTCTCCTTTCAGGGTGGAGCCTGCTGGAGTCCAATGGCTGACACCAGGTCTGAGGAAATGTAAGTGTGTTTTAAAATGTTCATAATCATCAAACTGTCAATCAATGAACAGATGATGGATTAATACCTGCTGCTGTGTTGTGTCTTTTTCTCTCCATCAGATTCCTGTGAACTCACACCGGACACAAACACAGTAAACAGAAAGATCAAGCTGTCTGACAACAACAGAACGGTGACACGGGTGGAGGAGGATCAGCCATATTCTGATCATCCGGAGAGATTTGACTCCTGTCCTCAGCTGCTGTGTAGTAATGGTCTGACTGGTCGCCGTTACTGGGAGGTCGAGTGGAGTGGAGGGGTTGATATATCAGTAAGTTACAGAGGGATCAGCAGGAAAGGAGGCAGTAGATACTGCTGGTTCGGACAGAATGATCAGTCCTGGAGTCTTACCTGCTCTGATGGTGAAGATGGTCTTTCTCCTGGTTACTGGGTCTATCACAATAACAGATCCACATCCATCTCCTCCCCCTCTCCCTCTCACAGAGTAGGAGTGTATGTGGACTGTCCTGCTGGCTCTCTGTCCTTCTACACAGTCTCCTCTGACTCACTGATCCACCTCCACACCATCAACACCACATTCACTGAACCTCTGTATCCTGGGTTTGGGTTTGGGTTTGGCTCTGGTTCCTCAGTGTCTCTGTGTCGTCTGTAGGAGGGAGAGTCTGAACAGGATCACAGTTACAGAAAGCTTTCAGGTTTTTGTAACAAATGGATCAGTTAATTGATTGAAATGGTTAATCTGTAGTAACCATATATTAAGAAACATGATAGTATGTACATATGTTTTGGTCATGCCTGAAATTGACAAACTATTAAACGTAAAAGATAATACTCAATAGCGACATTAATCTGTGTAATTTTTTTCATAATCCTTATAGTGCTGTTTGAGTTATTTCCTTAGTGTGAGTCAGTCTGGATGTGTTCAGGCCTGCTCTCCCCGCATACATCCATTTTCCAATAAGCCAATTTGGTGTCCATCTTGGATTTGAAAAACAGGGTTTGTAATAATTAAGGACAGGATATCAAGGCAGTTGTGGTGGGGAGGGGTTACAGTTGCAAATGTGTGTCGACGACATAATTATCTTGTTCCCATTGCAGGCTCAGGATACTGAGATAAACATATACTCTTCTTTTATGCAGATTAAAAATCCAAGATAGTGAATTTGTGCCACTGGTGAACTGTATCAATTTCTAGTTGTTTAGCCACTGGAAAAATTATTGAATTAATGTAGGAGGCAAGATATTAAGAAACAAGTGTTTGAAAGTTGCCTTTTTTTAAATGCTAAAATGGCCCCCATATCTAGGGGCTCATCTCTACATCAGATTTGAAGATGAAATATTCCCAAATAGGGGACGGAACATTTTTCTGGTCACAGCTGTTGTTTCAGAGCAATGGATAGCGCTATTAGTTTAAGTGTTAAAAACGTTCCAGAAGCCTATATAGCGTAAGTGGTTTGTGCCCCAGTTTTGTATATGAAAACACCACTGTGCATGAGTAGTCAAAATGAGTCACTGAGCTGTATATATTTATTTTAAAATCATTATTTGCCATTTATTTTGAAATCTCTTTTCTCTCTGTCAATATTATCGTTGATACTTTTAAAGGGACACTGTGTAACATTTTAAGTAATGTATTAGCTAAAATCAATATCCTCATTCATAAATATGTCCTCATTGGTGTAAAATCACCTCTGCCAAAAATCTGAATTATCCTCCTGAGCGGAGAATTACAAATATTAATATGACATTTTGTCCATTGAGCAGGCAAGTCTCATGGCGGAATCCATGTTTTTGGAATGTCATCAGGTGCATTGTTTAAAATTTAGAATTCTTCTTGTCCTTGAAGGCCACTGTAGCTTCTGTTATTATTCGAAAGGGTTGGGGTTACCCAGGGAGCGTTGCATTCTGGAACTTTCTAGAACTTTCTTGATGATGTCACATTACACAGTGTCCCTTTAATGAAGTTTATGTTTTTGCTTGTCTGTCTGTTACCTGGGGCTGAGGGGGGAGGGAGGGAGTGATCTAATTTCCAAATTAGTTCACAAATTTCAAAAACGCAAAGCATATTACTAAATATATGTGATAGACAAGCAGTGATATGCCTGAAAAGGAGCAGTAAGAAGTATAAACTTATTTAATCCTACCCCTTCTCCACAGCTCAAAAATTGTGTCAATTATTTCACTTTCCCTTTATTTTGTTCTAAATACAATCCATCTGTATATCCGTCAATACAATTTGATATAATATATGTGAAATGTATACATATGTACACTCAACAAAAATATAAACGCAACACTTTTGTTTTTGCTCCCATTTTTCATGAGATGGACTTAAAGATCTAAAATTCATTCCAGATACACAATTGTACCATTTCTCTCAAACATTGTTCACAAATCTGTCTAAATGTGTGATAGTGAGCACTTCTGCTTTGCTGAGATAATCCATTCCACCTCACAGGTGTGCCACATCAAGATGCTGATCTGACATCATGATTAGTGCACAGGTGTGCCTTAGACTGTCCACAATAAAAGGCCACCCTGAAATGTGCAGTTTTGTCTCACAGTAAAATGCCACAGATGCCACAAGCATTGAGGGAGCGTGCAATTGGCATGCTGACAGCAGGAATGTCAACCAGATCTGTTGCTCGTGCATTGAATGTTCATTTCTCCACCATAAGCCGTCTCCAGCAACTTCGCACAGCCATTGAAGAGGAGTGGACCAACATTCCACAGGCCACAATTGACAATCTGATAAACTCTATGCGAAGAAGATGTGTTGCACTGCATGAGGCAAATGGTGGTCACACCAGATACTGACTGGTTCTGAGTCCCCAGACCCCCAATAAAGCAAAAAAATGCACATTTCAGGGTGGCCTTTTATTGTGGACAGTCTAAGGCACACCTGTGCACTAATCATGATGTCAGATCAGCATCTTGATGTGGCACACCTGTGAGGTGGGATGGATTATCTCAGCAAAGCAGAAGTGCTCACTATCACACATTTAGACAGATTTGTGAACAATGTTTGAGAGAAATGATACCATTGTGTATCTCAAATGAATTTTAGATCTTTAAGTCCATCTCATGAAAAATGGGAGCAAAAACAAAAGTGTTGCGTTTATATTTTTGTTGAGTGTACTTTACTTACAACCAACTGTGTAAACAGTAGGGCTGTGTCAAAAAAAGTCGATATTTAGGTTTGCAAAAACTGTATCGATTTTCAGCTCTTTTTTTTTTAGATTATTTTTGGCCTGAGCCTCTAGGATACTGGCTATTGAAGTTTGATCCATTTTGTTTATAAGAAAACTTAAGATTCACTATGTCCTCATACATTTCTGTTACTTGTATTCACTGACATCAACGCATACTTGGTATATACTTTATTTTGCAAATGTGCAGACACACAAAAGCACACTGATGCGTTTTCATTTTCAGTGTGTCCTGTCCAGTTAGTGCAAGAGTGAATTTCATTTGTTATTTTTTGCATTATGTGATGGCAGCTGCAGCAGTGTTTCATGATTTCCCAAAACTAAAACAAAGTGGAAGTTTTGAATGAAATTGTTTTGACTCAATTTGTCCATTGAATTATCAATATATTGTGCTGTTATGTATGACAAGGCAACTTGTATGTGGAATATCGCAATATATCGGGATATATCACAATATATTGCAATATATAGTGATCGTATATATCGTATCGTGACGAGTGTATCGTTACATTTTTGCTAAGCTTGCTGAATAAAAACAAGTAGATCTTTTGATCAACTGAAAAAGGCAGAACTCTCTCCAATCGTTTTTGCTTCTTCACCTGAAAGAGGTTCAACATCAGGCTGTGATCAGACCCAGAGATTCCAGTGTTTCACGCAGCGCTTTATGGCTAAGGCCTTAACAACGCCAGACCCCCACCTTGACTACCGACCGACCGTTTCGCCATCAAAGGAAATTGTGCTGCACTATTATTCTGATCTCTATCTAATGCATTTATTTGTATTTATAATTTAAACTCAAGTTATTTTGAAAACAGCATGCTAGTGTAGGCCATAACATTTTGAATTATCAAAAGCTGCCTTATTTTTATGTTTTAAATTGAGAAATACATATTCCAAAACTATAAATAACCTGCCTCTGTGTTTTAAAAACAATCAAAGCAAATAGACTTTCAATAACCATTATGAATCTTATACATATAGGCTATCACATCGCAGTATTGTCTACAATAATGAGAATATTTAGTAAACACAGTGAAAACTCACTTGCTGTATTATCAGCTGAGGAGTTGGATTTCAGTGCTGACTCCACAGTGGCACTTGTAGAAATTTCAGGGTCAAAACACCCAAACAGCAAACCTGCAGAAGTATCAGAGTGTGAGGGTGTGAGCGGACAGTTTGCTTTATTCCACGGTCTTAAGGTTTTTAATGGAATGAATTAATAAGATGTCAAGGGAGGGAATACACTTTCGTTATAAACATTAACCATTAACGTTCTTGTTACTTTAAAAGTCCAATATATAAAATGTTCTTAACAATTCATATTAGATATTTTTCTATAGAGGAATAGGAAGCAATCTAACCTGGAAAATAAAACATTCTTCGACTGTCTACGTTGCCTATATCATCTACTACATTTATTTCTATTAGAAATCAACCGGGTCGGATTTTTCCCGCAGAAATCCAAATGTGACGTTTCTGTGCATTACAGAGCGTGTTCCACATTTAACAGGAGAAAAAAAAGCTCAACTAACTGTTCTGAATCCTAACGCTGGTCAAACTAAAACAAACTAAAACCTTTCATTTATAATGTAAATCCCATTGAGACCGGAGACTAACTAAATGGTGCAACATATCTTACCTCATCCATCATTGTAGCCGGTAGAACTGGTTGCAGGCTGCTGTGTTTCTCTGGTGGTGAGGCTTGTTGCTACTCGCGGGCTGTGGTTGTTTAGTCCAATGCTCTCAGCTTGCTGCAATAGTATGAACGCTGCAGCTCACTTTAACACCACTGGAGCCGACTTTTAAAAGGAATTTAAGTGGACCTTTATAAAAGGCTCTGCTGATTGATTGACTGTTTTGATTGTGATAATGTCTGTTTGTTGCATATGAACATTTGAGCATTCATACAACTGCAATTTCATTTTTACTATTTGTCAGACATTAGGTTGGCTTGTTTTTTGTTTGTTTCGATTATCATTTTATTAATAACCATAGCTTGTTAGTTCAATAAAATTAAAAAATGTTTGAGAAAATAACTGGTGGTGTGGTTTCAGCTTTGTTGCCTGGCACATTTAAACTGGGGTGACTAGTTTGTCCGGTAGGTTTATATTATACAATTGCGCCATCTACTGGATCTGTTTGGAACAGCAGAACCACCTACTACTGTATGCATGGGAATACACGGTCAATAATGGATATAATATGGACACAAAACACTACCAATAATACTGGATCTTTGTATGGACGACATCGTAATCTAATCTAAATTCATAAAAGGACTGAATTAGTACTCTAGGTTCAATAAAAAAAAATCATCTTTCAACTCACATAATCATTGCCTTGTTGTTGTGTATGTTTAACTTATGGCTAATGAAAATGGCCTAACATTTCAAACAGTGTCTAAAGGCCCCTACACATGTTTAGCGATAAGAAAAAAAAAGTATTTAATGCGGCTGTGCCATTGTGTTCCTTTGAGGGGAGCGCATGTAACAGGCTCAGTTATTTACTGGTTACATATTAAATTATAATTACACTAATATTGATACCTGATGTGTTTTACCTGCGAATCCTTATTTTAGTTTGTCAACAAAGCTCCTACGTTGCTTTCTGGTTCACCCTACGTGTATAAATTACTTTTCCCGCCGTTGCCTCTTCCCACTGTTATTGAACTGATGAAGAGGTTAGTTAACTGTTTAGTAGGTTCCCCGATTTACATGTTATCTTAAACATACTGAACTCTATCCTAACTCTTTTCTCTGTGTTGTTTAACTCGCTAGAAGCTGAAGCTAACGGGATTACTCACTGATGTTTTTGTTTTATTTTCAAATCAAATCAAATCAGTTCTCCTCAGTGGGCTTTACATTCCATACAGTACGTCACCCTGCCCTTAGACCCTTAGTTCGGCTGAGAAAAAACTAAGTAAGTAAAGTTTATTTATATAGCGCCTCTCGCAGACCAGAGTCACAAAGCGCTTCACATCAAAAAACACAATAAAATACAATAAAACGACACATATACAGAGTTTGTTACAAAAAAGAGTTTCCTAAGAACTCCCAGTAAAAAATCCTTTATGGGATTAACATTTTTTACGTGTGTCAGAGAATAAACGGAGTTTGCCTCCAAAATTATCCTGTTGGCTTTGGGCACTCCTTCACACAACTCAACGCAGAGAAACCGACAACACTAGCCACACCGGTTACACGCAGACGCACATAGTTGCTGCTAGTTAGCTCGTTGGTGAACTTGTAGTAACGTTAGCTAGCTAAGAAGAACCATGTTGAATGAATGACCACACATGACTTAATTCTATAATGTTTACGTACTAGCTAGCTAATGTGAGGCGGCTAATGTAACGTGATCGTCAATATCGAGTGTAATACGGGACAGAGTTCAGCTGCATTTGACTGGTGACAGAGTTCAGCTGCATTTGGCTAGTGGCAGGTGCTAACGCTAATCTCCTACCCTGAATATTTACACCACGCACACTGATTAAAACCCACTTTATTTACCTGTTGAATTCACTCTGCTCCTCTCCAGTGACTTCAGTGACAGACCGAATAAACTCCGCGTCCGTGTAATAATCCATTGATAACTTTTCAACTGCCATCCCAGCGCCGATCCAGTTTGAATCAGAGCCGATTCACCAATGTATCCGTCCGCCGCCGCGCGGTAATGTTTATTCTTCCGTCGAGTGGAGCGACCGTTAGCAAGTAGCTAGATCCATTCAACTGAACACAACTGGAAGTGTCAACATTTCAAAAAAAAAAAGTGACAATTACTGATTTACTTTACATTTATCATACAACTGTAAACACATAGCCCTGCCGCCTACACATTATTCTTGTTTGAAAACTATTAAGATTAATTGAGTTTTAATATCTAGGCTAGCCATGTTAGATGCACTTTTGATCACAAAACAAGCCGATATACAGCACTGTATTTCCCTTAAGTTGACTGTATCATCTTAACTTTGCCAATGCAGATAGTAATATTGTAAAGAAATTTGATTTCATTTAACCCTTATTCATAACGTAGAGATCGTTTAAAATGATGTTGAGTCAAACAAATGCGAAGCAAAAACAATATAGCCTACAATGCACAAATCCCATAGTTAGGCTTTTTTTTAGGAAGACATAAACTCATAGGAGCTTTTAACTTCTCATTTTAGCAGCCAGTGATTCAGCAGAAACATTATCGTTTATTTGTATGGTTTTATGACCTTAATAACAATTTAATTATTTGAACGAACCTGGCAATAAACCTCATTCTGACTGGTTTAACACCAAACCGCCACCAGATGCTGCTAAACTACTGAAAACAAAAAAGGGAAATAATAAGAGCTTGCCCGTCTCCCTATAGGCTATCTCAGATCTCCCCAATCTGTTATAAAGCTGCTATGACCTTATATAAGTCTGTATTTTAACCCTATACATGTTCACAGTGAGTTATAAACATTAAATAAAGCTATTTTAACGCTTTGCATGTATTTCTCTGACCACAGTTCGCTGAAAACAAAAACAACCGGATGTTATAGTATTTTCAGTGAGGGGCGTAACCTAACCTACACTGCTGCTGCTATTCTCTACGTAAACTTACGCACCGTAATGACGTCAGACGCTGTGTCAGTCGGCGCAACATACGCACGCTGTTTACGTAGCCTGCGTAGCCGCCGTAGCTCGCTGTCTGTCAGTCGGAGGACATTTAAAAATGGCCATAGTTGCGAGCCTCACAACCTTATAACAGGTTAACGGGGCCATTATAACGTTGAATAGCTGTGTGGATATTGGCAGCGGTTGAAGTCACGGTTTGTGTCCGCCCTTTGGAGCAGTTTGAGCGGATAACTTTTGGTGGAAAAAGGCAGAAACAATGAGCGATGAGGAGGACGGTTCTCAGAAAACTAAGGCCGGCTTTGAGGAGCTGTGTCGGGCTTTAAACATGGACGAAGAGGCGCAGGGA
>CASHTC010000943.1:163666-165207 GCA_949357725.1 Hyperoplus immaculatus | reverse complement strand
CCCTCTGCCCTCTGCCCTCTGTCCTCTGCCCTCTGCCCTCTGTCCTCTGTCCTCTGTCCTCTGTCCTCTGCCCTCTGCCCACTGCCCTCTGCCCTCTGCCCTCTGTCCTCTGTCCTCTGTCCTCTGCCCTCTGTCCTCTACCCTCTGCCCTCTGCCCTCTGTCCTCTGTCCTCTGCCCTCCCTCTGTCCTCTGCCCTCTGCCCTCTGTCCTCTGCCCTCTGCCCACTGCCCTCTGCCCTCTGCCCTCTGCCCTCTGTCCTCTGCCCTCTGCCCTCTGCCCTCTGTCCTCTGCCCTCTGCCCTCTGTCCTCTGTCCTCTGCCCTCTGCCCTCTGCCCTCTGTCCTCTGCCCTCTGTCCTCTGCCCTCTGTCCTCTGTCCTCTGTCCTCTGCCCTCTGTCCTCTACCCTCTGTCCTCTGCCCTCTGCCCTCTGCCCTCTGTCCTCTGCCCTCTGCCCTCTGTCCTCTGTCCTCTGCCCTCCCTCTGTCCTCTGCCCTCTGTCCTCTGCCCTCTGCCCTCTGTCCTCTGCCCTCTGCTCTCTGCCCACTGCCCTCTGCCCTCTGCCCACTGCCCTCTGCCCTCTGTCCTCTGCCCTCCCTCTGTCCTCTGCCCTCCCTCTGCCCTCTGCCCTCCCTCTGCCCTCTGTCCTCTGCCCTCTGCCCTCTGTCCTCTGCCCTCTGCTCTCTGCCCACTGCCCTCTGCCCTCTGCCCACTGCCCTCTGCCCTCTGTCCTCTGCCCTCCCTCTGTCCTCTGCCCTCCCTCTGCCCTCTGCCCTCTACCCTCTGCCCTCTGCCCTCTGCCCTCTGCCCTCTGCCCACTGCCCTCTGCCCTCTGCCCACTGCCCTCTGCCCTCTGCCCTCTACCCTCTGCCCACTGCCCTCTGCCCTCTGCCCTCTGCAGGCATAGCCAACGAGAGTGGAGGCATCACCTTCATCCCAGTGCAGGTGAGTGTGAGCGGAGGAGAATGCTTTTCTAGTATGTGTGTGTGTGTGTGTGTCTCTCTCTCTCTTTCTCTGTCTGTCTGTCTGTCTGTCTGTCTGTCTGTCTGTCTGTCTGTCTGTCTGTCTGTCTGTCTGTCTGTCTGTCTGTCTGTCTGTTCAATCTAATAAGAGTGTTCATCTTGCAGGTCAGTGTGAGTGGAGCTACGATTCAACCAATCACAGCTCAGCATCTCACGGTCCAATCAGCCGTCAGCAAACCGGTCGTTAAGGCAACGGGGACTCCACTGAGGAAAGGGTCTCTGCCACTGTTCTTCAGGAAGGTGAGAGGGAATAATGTTAAACTATTATTAAAGAAGGAGGCAGTGATTCTGGAGAACGCTTGGTGTCAATATCAGTGAATATCTCCTCATGATCCGCACGAGAGCATTCTTTCTTCTTTGCGCTGATGGTCTCGTTTTGCTGTTACATGTAATTTATGATCATCAGAGGAAAAATTAGACTGTTTCAGAAATATTTAAAAGTTCCTCGTAGATACTTTATGGGTGCTCCAAGGAACTTTCAGTGTGTGTTAATTCTAGCGCCCCCCTTTGGACTAAAAGCA
>CASHTC010000943.1:143666-158666 GCA_949357725.1 Hyperoplus immaculatus | reverse complement strand
ACACACACACTAACTGCCCTCTCTCTCCCCTGTAGCGATTGGATGAGATCAACAGTATGATCCGAACCGGAGAAACTCCAACCAGGAAGCGACGCGGCAGCGGAGGCGTCTCATTGGACGAGGAGTCGGTCGCTAAGAGACTCTGTAACGACGGCAACAACCATTCTGCTTTACTGCGCCGGTTACAGGACGTGGCTAACGATCGTAGCATCACACACTGAAACACACACTGAAACACACACTGATACACACACTGAGGGACACACTAAGAGACACACTGATACACACCCTGATACACACACTGAGACACACACTAAGAGAGACACACACACAGAGACACACACACACACACACTGAGGGAGACACACACACTGAGAGAGACACACACTGATACACACAGAGACAGAGACAGACACACACACACACACACACACTGAAAGACAGAGACACACACACACACTGAGAGAGACACACACACACTGAGAGACACACTAAGAGACAGAGACACACAAACACACACACACACACACACACACACACACACACACACACACTGAGACACACACACACACACACACACTGAGACAGAGACACTCACACACACACACAGACACATAGAGACATTAATACATGATTGTAGTTCATCAGATGTTGAATAATAAGCGTTAGTTTCATTCCATCCATAACCTCTGATCGATGAATGTCTTTCATTATGAACTTCTTGACGCTCAGACTGGATGTATTTTATCATGTTTAATCTCATGCTCTTGAACTTATTTACCTGTTGTATTAGTTTATAAAATGGTGTATTAAGGCTTAACGTTGAGGGGGAAAAAAACTTCTTAATCTGCAAGAAAAACCTTGTAACATTACAAGAATACAAGAGTGGTGGTAGAGCGGGTCGGCCGATGATCAAAGGGTTGGAGGTTCGATCCCCGCCCTGCCACCTGTGTCATGGTTGTTGTGTCCTTGGGCCAGACACTTCACCCACCTTGCCTCGTGTGAATGTCGATAGTTAGCCTGCTGCTATCGGTGTATGAATGTGTGTGTGAATGGTAACGTGTGAATGGGAACAGGTCTCCCTTGAAAAAGAGTCTCTGGTCTCAATGGGATTTACCTGTAGGAATAAAGGTTAAAAATAATAATAATCATTTTAATTTTACAAGAACAAAATCTGAATTTGACAAGTAAAATAAAAAATAATGTGCGAGAAGTTTCATAATGTTTCTCCCCTGACGGCGGCCATCTTAACTTTATCATAATATCAATAACAAAATATGAATTAATCATGTTTTCTATGTAACCGCTAGTTTACAGAATTTCATCATAATAATAATCGCTCCTGACGTTTTGTTTTTAATCATTAGAAATATTCACACCTGTCGTAGTTAGCTACCTGTTATTGGTATTTTAAAGGTGCTCCGAGGAACTTTCAGTGTGTGTTAATTCTAGCGCCCCCTTTGGACTAAAGCGGTAGTGTTTTTTTTTTCCTGGGTGAGCGTATAACCATGACAAAGGCATTAAGAAAAACTATATAAAAATAGCATTCTTTGCACTGATGGTCTCGTTTGCTGTTACATGTAATTTATGATCATCAGAGGAAAAATTAGACTGTTTCAGAAATATTTAAAAGTTCCTCGTAGCACCTTTATTTGATTCTCTCTGTGTTTTAACTCCCTCTATCAAACTGTGTAAATATTTGTAAAAAGTGAAAAAGACAAAGCTATTTTATGGAGGCGTGAGTTAACGTGCCTTTGTGTTTTATACCCCGCGTGTTTCCAACATAATCAACTTGGCGAGAAAAACTGAAGGAATAAAATGTTTAAAGTGTAATGCTGTGTGTCGCCACTGGATGGTGCTGTTTTCACTGTGTCACATACACCACAAGCTTCCTGAAAAGTTACTGTTTCACTGTTGTTGTTTACAGCAGCAGGGCCCACAGCTTGGTTTACAAACATATTCTAGTCTTACGTTTGGTTCCAGGTTCCTCAGAATAATTTGATTTATGATGATAGAACTATTCAATACTAAGAATTACATGTAGAGAAAATATGTTTAGTAAACTAACTGCAGGCTCTGTGGATGTAAACAAACCCCCCTCCTCTGAAACTACACACTGACCCTTTAAAATATACTTTTTTTTACAGGAAAACTACGATTACAATATTACATTAACGTATCGTTTTCATTATGAAGTATTTATAGCAAACTTAAATGACAATATCTTTAATGTGGATTGATAAATATGCCTCACTCTTTTCAGATGCTTTACTATCATGAAACTAACTCCCCACATTACAGGCTCTGTGAATGTAAACGAATCCCCCTCCTCTGAAACTACACACTGCCCCTTTAAAGCCCCCCCCCCTCCTCTGAAACTACACATTCTATGCAAATGTGGCTATATCTAAGTAAATATGTGTTAGTGTGCATCTGTTTTTTAAAAGGAAAAATATCTAGATGTTGGATAAAGCCAGAGTTAAAACATATTAGTGCCCCCCCCCCCATCCGCCCCCCTCCTCTGAAACTGCACACTGCTCCTTAAAGCCCCTTCTAGTCATACGTTTGGTTCCAGGTTCCTCTAAATAATTTGATTTTAAAATAACTACCCACATTACAGGCTCTGTGAATGTAAACAAATCCCCCTCCTCTGAAACTACACACTGCCCCTTTAAAGCCCCCCTCCCCCTCTGGAACTACACACTGCCCCTTTAAAGCCCCTCTGTGGACAGGACACTGCGGTCTGTTTACATCAGGTGTTCGTCCACAAACAAAACCTTTTTTCCGGTGAAATTTGCATCTTTGAAAATTATGTCACAATCTGAGAAACTCAGAGTCGTGTTGTCAAGCAAATGCAGCTCTGCTTTATGCAAAGGAGCCATGGCTGGAAAACCTTTTTCTCTTAATGTGAAAGCGTGTGAGTGTGTGTGAGTGTGTGTGTGAGTGTGTGTGAATGAGAGCGTGTGTGTGTGTGTGTGTGTATGAGAGCGTGTGTGTGTGTGTGTGTGTATGAGAGCGTGTGTGTGTGTATGAGAGCGTGTGTGTGTGTGTGTGTGTGAGTGTGTGTGTGAGTGCGTGTGTGTGCGTGTGTGAATGAGAGCGTGTGTGTGTGTGTGTGTATGAGAGCGTGCGTGTGTGTGTGTGTGTGTGTGTGTGTGTGTGTGAGAGAGCGTGTGTGTGTGTGTGTGTATGAGAGCGTGTGTGTGTGTGTGTGTGTGTGTGTGTGTGTGTGTGTGTGTGTGTGTGTGTGTGTGCTGTCGCTAGTGTGTGTGCATCCACTAGTCCCTGGCTCTAGAGACACCATGTAGCCTATACGCAAACGCACACACACACACACAGACGCATACGCACACACACAAACACACGCACGCACGCACACACACACACACACCGCTCACGCACGCACGCACGCACACACACACACACGCATACACCATGTAGCCTACACGCACACAGACACACACACACACACACACACACCGCTCACGAACGCACGCACACACACACACACATACACCATGTAGCCTACATGCACACACACACACACACACACACACACACACACACACCGCTCACGAACGCACGCACACACACACACACATACACCATGTAGCCTACATGCACACACACACACACACACACACACACACACACACACACACACACACACACACACAGAAACCCAGATTTGTGTTCGCAAACAAATGTAGTTCTTCTTTATGCAAATGACTCCTAAAGAAAAACCTTCAACTTTCACATGAGAATTATAAACAGTTCAGAATCTAGACAGAACGGACCCGCTGCAGACGCC
Organism: Hyperoplus immaculatus; assembly: GCA_949357725.1. Lineage (NCBI taxonomy): Eukaryota > Metazoa > Chordata > Actinopteri > Uranoscopiformes > Ammodytidae > Hyperoplus > Hyperoplus immaculatus. Next base: position 154,855 of record CASHTC010000943.1, on the reverse strand, counting down.
TTACCTCTCACTCCTAAAGGTTGGTTTATATTCATGTATTTCAGACAAACATTTGATTACTAACCCTAACCCTTACTAACCCTAACCCTTACTAACCCTAACCCTTACTAACCCTAACCCTTTTGATTACTAACCCTAACCCTAACCCTTACTAACCCTAACCCTTACTAACCCTAACCCTTACTAACCCTAACCCTTACTAACCCTAACCCTTTTGATTACTAACCCTAACCCTAACCCTTACTAACCCTAACCCTTACTAACCCTAACCCTTACTAACCCTGACCCTCCCTAACCCTAACCCTCCCTAACCCTAACCCTTACTAACCCTAACCCTAACCCTCCCTAACCCTAACCCTTACTAACCCTAACCCTTTTGATTACTAACCCTAACCCTAACCCTTACTAACCCTAACCCTCCCTAACCCTAACCCTTACTAACCCTAACCCTTTTGATTACTAACCCTAACCCTAACCCTTACTAACCCTAACCCTTACTAACCCTAACCCTTTTGATTACTAACCCTAACCCTAACCCTTACTAACCCTAACCCTCCCTAACCCTAACCCTAACCCTTACTAACCCTAACCCTCCCTAACCCTAACCCTTACTAACCCTAACCCTTACTAACCCTAACCCTCCCTAACCCTAACCCTTACTAACCCTAACCCTAACCCTTACTAACCCTAACCCTAACCCTCCCTAACCCTAACCCTCCCTAACCCTAACCCTTACTAACCCTAACCCTAACTCTAACCCTTACTAACCCTAACCCTAACCCTCCCTAACCCTAACCCTTACTAACCCTAACCCTAACCCTAACCCTAACCCTAACCCTAACCCTGACCCTTACTAACCCTAACCCTTACTAACCCTAACCCTAACCCTCCCTAACCCTAACCCTTACTAACCCTAACCCTCCCTAACCCTAACCCTAACCCTTACCCTCCCTAACCCTAACCCTTACTAACCCTGACCCTAACCCTTACTAACCCTAACCCTTACTAACCCTAACCCTAACCCTTTTGATTACTAACCCTAACCCTTACTAACCCTAACCCTAACCCTAACCCTCCCTAACCCTAACCCTTACTAACCCTGACCCTTTCTTGCCAGATTATTTCACATGTACAGGTTCATGTCAAATAATTACAATTTCATGGAAAGATAAATTTTTTACACAAAGTGAAATATTTTAATTATTTTTTAATTTAGATTATCACGGCTTACAGCTGATGGAAATACAAAATCCAGTATCTGAAAATAATAGAAAATTCCTTTTTTTTAAATTGATTTTAATGTAATGCTCTGATATGTTGAGATGCTGGATTTGTGTTACATGTCACTGCAAAACCTGTGTCCCACAAAACACGGTGATATAAGATAAGACAGAACTTTAATTATCTGGAAGGAAATGATTTTGCCCGTTGCTCCAAAATGTTTGTCAAAAAGTTTTGTTTTTGATGTGAATGGCAATTGTTTTAATTATATTTTCTATTATTATACACTGGAAAGTTAGAAAGTTAGAAAGTTAGAACAACTCAAAATGCTCCAACTGTAAACTCTAAACTAGATATTTATTTAGTTTTGAGGCAAATACTACAACTTTTAAGTTTACATAGTATAGTTGGGGCGACTGTGGCTCAGGTGGAAGAGCGGGTCGGCCGATGATCAAAGGGTTGGAGGTTCGATCCCCGCCCTGCCACCTGTGTCATGGTTGTTGTGTCCTTGGGCAAGACACTTCACCCACCTTGCCTCGTGTGAATGTCGATAGTCAGCCTGCTGCTATCGGTGTATGAATGTGTGTGTGAATGGTAACGTGTAAATGGAAAACAGGTCTCCCTTGCAAAAGAGTCTTCGGACTCAATGGGATTTACCTGTAGAAATAAAGGTTAAAAAAATATATATATAAACTGACAGCATTTGAGCCAACTAATTATCTTTAGTTGAGATAACTTACCAACTTTTCATATATAATATAACTTAAAGTTTCAAACTCAGAATTTCAAACAAAGTTATGCTTTTTTTTGTTCAGAAAGTTTAACCCCTTCCAGATTTTTTTTAAATTGTTATTTTTATCATTTTGGGATATTTTCACCTGTAACGTCAACTTTTGAGTTCTACAAACTAAGAATCAAACAAACAAAAGTTTTGCCTAATTAATATATTTTTGTTCAGAAAGTTTTTCAGCAGTTTTAACTGTTTACTGTTGGTTTGAGATGGAACAGCTGTCAGTATTTTAGCTGGATGATGTGGATTCTGTATCGGACTGAAAAGAATTATTCTTTTCCTTTTGTATTTTGTTGATAATCTTAAATCCTTCGTTAAAATGTTCTTGTTCTTATATATTCTATCATTTTTTTTTCTCTTTACAGGAAGACAACGCTCACAATGGGCAACAACAGCACGAATTCAGCTGGTCACACATCCGTCCATAACACCTCCACTCACACCAACAGTTCCCTGAGTGTGTTCCCCTCAAACGGCCTCCTGTGGTCCACGCTGTTTGGTGCCTCTGGTCTGAGCGAGGTTTGACTTTTGATTTGATTTGATAAATCTGTATTGTACCCGAGGGGAAATGTGTTCTGCATTCAGTAGTTAACAATGTCACACAACAAACACATAATCATGATAAATACAAAACACAGAAGATAAAAACATTAAAGCAAACGGGAGACATCATGGAATATAATCATTTACATTGCTTAAACCTGCAGTGTGAAGAATTTTGGGTTTTATTTCCTTGCAGATTTTGTATAAAGTAATTATAATATCCATAAGTAAATTTAATTTAGTGCAGGGGTGGCCAACCAGTCAGAGACAAAGAGCCACATTTTTTACTGTGTTACTGCAAAGAGCCACATCGTACACACGGGTACACACAGTGGCGATTCCAGGAAATTTTGACTGGGGGTGGCCAAGGTGGGCCACAGAGTTAGAGTGGGGTGGCCATCGCACCCTTGAATGAATAGCATGTGATATGCTGTACAACCAATTGAAAGATGATTTATAATCCCAAATGCCCAAATCATGTTAGTATCCATTGTTTGTCAGAAAACTAAACCCCTGAAGGGGGGTCTAGGGGCATCCCCCCCCAGAAGATTTTTTTGTGTTTTTAACATGTAATCTAAGCATTCTGGTGCATTCTGGCGAAGATAATAAAGGAAAAAGTCAATATTCATTTCAGTTCAGATGAATAGTAAAATTAGCAAGACAACATAACTTGCTAGCAGCCAGATGCCTAACAACTGGACAGAGGGACGGATGACCACTAGCTTTTGACCAAATATCTTGCTAAAAAAATAAACCTTTATTTATGAAAGTCTGCCCTTGCTAAGAACATGTTACACTCGCTAACTACAAACTTTAATTTTTTTATTCAGATTTCAAAAATCTGCTGGGACACGTGCCTATACACATGCATGGGTGGCACGCATGTCACAAGCACTCTTATGCTGTTTTCAAGACCTTTGCTGACCAGAGACCAGTTCTAGTGGCCGCAGTCCTACCATTAATTTAGTAATTGAAAATTGCAAACTGTTCTCATATCAGTGGATTGGAGTGTTTGTGTGATGAACTTGGCAACTACCTATCAAAAAAAGTTAAGAAAGAAAAAAAAATACATATCATCTCTGAACTAGGATACATATCAGGAAAAAAATGTAATTAAAAAAATAAAATGAAAATAAAAAATAACATTTGAACTGGGGGGGGGGGGGCACTGGGGTGGCCAGTAAGATTTCAGGGGGGGGGACGTTTTTATTTTCGCGGGGAGCTTGCACATGCATGCACAAGCATTATTTATTAAAAAAAAAATAAAAATAAAAAAAAAACAGGGGGCCCTACACTAGGACTTGAAACGGGCCCCCAGATCGTTAAGGCCGCCCCTGTGATAATGACAGGACTGGACTCCTCCAGTACTAAGACGACAGGCCAGTCATTTTCAACAATGAACATTGTGTGCACTGCCTCACACACAAACTCTCAGTTCAACCAAGTCCACAAACAAAAATATAACAATTTAAAATAGCGTTTTTCTCTTACTATGCATGTTGCTTTGTGGGACTTACTTTTAGCATGGAGTGAGCTGAAGTGGCGCTGAAGATTTGAAGCCTTGAAATGAGCTAATGACGCCTGGCATATAAGGCAGAATGGCTTGGCATAACGTTCAACAAAAAATATGAACTCTCCCACCCTGTTTCGGAGCGAACTTGACACAAATAGTTTACTCACGGAAAACCTCCCTCCATGCTGAGCGGGCAGTTTTATGTTGCGTCCGCACCAAACGTTTGCGAACGTTATGTTGCGTCCTCAATTAAACATTTGTTAACAGGCATACACATAGGGCCTACACATTAACAAAATAAAAAAATTAATAATAAACAACATGTAAAACGAACGTAAGAGCCGCATGAAACGTTTGCGAACATGCACACACATAGCACACAAAAAAAAAGTATAAAAAAAAAAAAAAATTATAATCACATAATTTGATATGAACTGAAGAGCCGCACGAAGCTGGGCAAAGAGCCGCATGCGGCTCGCGAGCCGCGGGTTGGCCACCCCTGATTTAGTGCATAATAGCTGAAGTAATTGTCTTTGGTGCCAAAGATGAACAATTAAAAGTCAGCGCACAGCTTACATCCGTTATGTTAGAAACCACACCCCAAGCCAGAAATCTTGGTGTTGTTGTAGACTCCGACTTGAATTTCAAGAAACACATAAAATCAATTAATAAATCAGCCTACTACCACCTAAAAAACATATCAAGAATTAAAGGGCTTATGTCTCAGCAAGATTTAGAAAAACTTGTCCATGCATTTATCTTTAGTAGACTTGACTACTGTAACAGTGTCCTTGCTGGCCTTCCCAAAAAATCTATCAGACAGATTCAGCTAATTCAGAACGCTGCTGCTCGAGTCCTCACTAGGACCAAAAAAGTAGATCACATTACCCCAGTTCTGAGGTCTTTACACTGGCTTCCAGTCACTCAAAGAATTGATTTCAAAATACTGATGTTGGTTTATAAAGCACTAAATGGTTTAGGGCCAAAATACATTACTGATCTGCTGATACGTTATGAACCGTCCAGAGCCCTTAGGTCGTCTGGGACAGGTTTACTTACAGTCCCCAGAGTTAGGACTAAACAAGGAGACAGACACACAGACAGACAGACAGACAGACACACAGGTTTACTTACAGTCCCCAGAGTTAGGACTAAACAAGGAGAAGCAGCTTTTAGTTTTTATGCTCCAAATATCTGGAACAAACTCCCAGAGAACTTGAGGTCTGCTGCAACTCTCAGTTCTTTTAAATCGAGTCTGAAGACTTTTTTGTTTCCATTTTAACCTGCAATTTTCATTTTATTTGCTTTTAAATGTTTTATAATGTGTTTTATGTATTCTAATCTTGCCCCTGTAAAGCACTTTGAGTGGCCTTGTGTCTGAATTGTGCTATATAAATAAACTTGCCTTGCCTTATTTTTCTTAGAAAGGTTCTCATATATGTCCATATTTCTGCATATTTTGGACCAAGGCCTAGTGCCGCCATCTTGAAAGTGTCATAGTTGGAATGTCATCAGGTGCATTGTTAAAAATGTAGAATTGTTCTTGTCCTTGAAGGCCACTGTAGCTTCTGTTATTATTCTAAAGGGGTGGGGTTACCCAGGGACCGTTGCATTCTAGAACTTTGTAGAACTTTCTTGATGATGTCATATTACACACTGCACCTTTAAGAACAAAGCTAACAGCTGAGGGAACAAATGATTCTAGATATCTGTTTGATCTCCTCCTCTTCCTCTCAGTATATCTCCTCCTCTTCCTCTCAGTATATCTCCTCCTCTTCCTCTCAGTATATCTCCTCCTCTTCCTCTCAGTATATCTCCTCCCTAGTGGAGTGGAAACTCTGCATGTAGAGGATGTAGGGGGTTTGACAGTATGGGTCCCTGCAGAGCCTAGGCTGTGTATTAACCCTGTTTACAGAGCCTGGGCTGTGTATTAACCCTGTTTACAGAGCCTAGGCTGTGTATTAACCCTGTTTACAGAGCCTGGGCTGTGTATTAACCCTGTTTACAGAGCCTAGGCTGTGTATTAACCCTGTTTACAGAGCCTAGGCTGTGTATTAACACTGTTTACAGAGCCTGGGCTGTGTATTAACCCTGTTTACAGAGCCTAGGCTGTGTATTAACCCTGTTTACAGAGCCTGGGCTGTGTATTAACCCTGTTTACAGAGCCTAGGCTGTGTATTAACCCTGTTTACAGAGCCTAGGCTGTGTATTAACCCTGTTTACAGAGCCTGGGCTGTGTATTAACCCTGTTTACAGAGCCTAGGCTGTGTATTAACCCTGTTTACAGAGCCTGGGCTGTGTATTAACCCTGTTTACAGAGCCTAGGCTGTGTATTAACAGTAGTTTACAGAGCCTGGGCTGTGTATTAACAGTAGTTTACAGAGCCTGGGCTGTGTATTAACAGTAGTTTACAGAGCCTAGTCTGTGTATTAACCCTGTTTACAGAGCCTGGGCTGTGTATTAACAGTAGTTTACAGAGCCTAGTCTGTGTATTAACCCTGTTTACAGAGCCTAGGCTGTGTATTAACAGTAGTTTACAGAGCCTGGGATGTGTATTAACCCTGTTTACAGAGCCTAGGCTGTGTATTAACCCTGTTTACAGAGCCTAGGCTGTGTATTAACCCTGTTTACAGAGCCCGGGCTGTGTATTAACCCTGTTTACAGAGCCTAGGCTGTGTATTAACCCTGTTTACAGAGCCTGGGCTGTGTATTAACCCTGTTTACAGAGCCTAGGCTGTGTATTAACAGTAGTTTACAGAGCCTGGGCTGTGTATTAACCCTGTTTACAGAGCCTAGGCTGTGTATTAACCCTGTTTACAGAGCCTGGGCTGTGTATTAACCCTGTTTACAGAGCCTAGGCTGTGTATTAACAGTAGTTTACAGAGCCTGGGCTGTGTATTAACAGTAGTTTACAGAGCCTGGGCTGTGTATTAACAGTAGTTTACAGAGCCTAGTCTGTGTATTAACCCTGTTTACAGAGCCTGGGCTGTGTATTAACAGTAGTTTACAGAGCCTAGTCTGTGTATTAACCCTGTTTACAGAGCCTAGGCTGTGTATTAACAGTAGTTTACAGAGCCTGGGATGTGTATTAACCCTGTTTACAGAGCCTAGGCTGTGTATTAACCCTGTTTACAGAGCCTAGGCTGTGTGTTCACCCTGTTTACAGAGCCTGGGCTGTGTATTAACCCTGTTTACAGAGCCTAGGCTGTGTATTAACCCTGTTTACAGAGCCTAGGCTGTGTGTTCACCCTGTTTACAGAGCCTGGGCTGTGTATTAACCCTGTTTACAGAGCCTAGGCTGTGTATTAACCCTGTTTACAGAGCCTAGGCTGTGTATTAACCCTGTTTACAGAGCCTAGGCTGTGTATTAACAGTAGTTTACAGAGCCTGGGCTGTGTATTAACAGTAGTTTACAGAGCCTGGGCTGTGTATTAACAGTAGTTTACAGAGCCTGGGCTGTGTATTAACAGTAGTTTACAGAGCCTAGGCTGTGTATTAACACTGTTTACAGAGCCTGGGCTGTGTATTAACCCTGTTTACAGAGCCTGGGCTGTGTATTAACAGTAGTTTACAGAGCCTGGGCTGTGTATTAACAGTAGTTTACAGAGCCTGGGCTGTGTATTAACCCTGTTTACAGAGCCTGGGATGTGTATTAACCCTGTTTACAGAGCCTAGGCTGTGTATTAACACTTTTTACACAGCCTAGGCTGTGTATTAACCCTGTTTACAGAGCCTGGGCTGTGTATTAACCCTGTTTACAGAGCCTGGGCTGTGTATTAACCCTGTTTACAGAGCCTGGGCTGTGTATTAACCCTGTTTACAGAGCCTGGGCTGTGTATTAACCCTGTTTACAGAGCCTAGGCTGTGTATTAACCCTGTTTACAGAGCCTGGGCTGTGTATTAACCCTGTTTACAGAGCCTGGGCTGTGTATTAACCCTGTTTACAGAGCCTGGGCTGTGTATTAACCCTGTTTACAGAGCCTAGGCTGTGTATTAACCCTGTTTACAGAGCCTGGGCTGTGTATTAACCCTGTTTACAGAGCCTAGGCTGTGTATTAACAGTAGTTTACAGAGCCTGGGCTGTGTATTAACAGTAGTTTACAGAGCCTGGGCTGTGTATTAACAGTAGTTTACAGAGCCTAGTCTGTGTATTAACCCTGTTTACAGAGCCTGGGCTGTGTATTAACAGTAGTTTACAGAGCCTAGTCTGTGTATTAACCCTGTTTACAGAGCCTAGGCTGTGTATTAACAGTAGTTTACAGAGCCTGGGATGTGTATTAACCCTGTTTACAGAGCCTAGGCTGTGTATTAACCCTGTTTACAGAGCCTAGGCTGTGTATTAACCCTGTTTACAGAGCCTAGGCTGTGTATTAACAGTAGTTTACAGAGCCTGGGCTGTGTATTAACAGTAGTTTACAGAGCCTGGGCTGTGTATTAACAGTAGTTTACAGAGCCTGGGCTGTGTATTAACAGTAGTTTACAGAGCCTAGGCTGTGTATTAACACTGTTTACAGAGCCTGGGCTGTGTATTAACCCTGTTTACAGAGCCTGGGCTGTGTATTAACAGTAGTTTACAGAGCCTGGGCTGTGTATTAACAGTAGTTTACAGAGCCTAGGCTGTGTATTAACCCTGTTTACAGAGTCTAGGCTGTGTATTAACACTTTTTACACAGCCTAGGCTGTGTATTAACCCTGTTTACAGAGCCTAGGCTGTGTATTAACCCTGTTTACAGAGCCTGGGCTGTGTATTAACCCTGTTTACAGAGCCTGGGCTGTGTATTAACCCTGTTTACAGAGCCTGGGCTGTGTATTAACAGTGCATGTAGGATGTAGGGGGTGTGTGTGGCCTTAGCCTGCTAGTGGCTCTGACTTGGTGAAGATCTCCACTGTGCTCCAGGTGTTGAGCGAGTGTCACGTGCAGACGGAGGCAGACGCGTGGCTGGGCGTGAAGATATTCTTCCTCCTCACTGGACTCCCGGCTAACGCTATGCTAACATGGATCCTGCTGCACAAGAAGACCGCCATGACACCCTCTGAGGTCTGATGGGTCTGTGTGTGTGTGTGTGTGTGTGTGTGTGTGTGTGTGTGTGTGCGTGCGTGCGTGCGTGCGTGCGTGCGTGCGTGCGTGTGTGCGTGCGTGCGTGTGTGTGTGTGTGTGTGTGTGCGTGTGTGTGTGTTTAAAAATACTATAGAATGCAAAAAAAGTATTGAAATATTTCACTTTTTGTGTAACAAATCTACAATGTGTGAAATGTTCACTTTTGAAATTAATTAGCGAAAATAAGTAACTTTTCCGTGTGTGTGTGTGTGTGTGTGTGTGTGTGTGTGTGTGTGTGTGTGTGTGTGTGTGTGTGTGTGTCCATAGGTCCTGGGCCTTAACGTGTCTGTAATGGACCTGCTGTACTGTGTGTGTCTGCCTCTGGACTGTTACACCACGCTGAACCAGGCCTCACACACACTCCACGCTGTGAGTCCCTAACTCTGTGTGTGTGTGTGTGTGTGTGTGTGTGTGTGTGTGTGTGTGTGTGTGTGTGTGTGTGTGTAACTTACTGTGTGTGTGTGTGTGTGTGTGTGTGTGTGTGTGTGTGTGTGTGTGTGTGTGTGTGTAACTTACTGTGTGTGTGTAACTAACTGTCTGTGTGTGTGTGTGTGTGTGTGTGTGTGTGTGTGTAATTTGCTGTGTGTGTGTGTAACTAACTGTGTGTGTGTGTGTGTGTGTGTGTGTGTGTGTGTGTGTGTGTGTGTGTGTGTGTGTGTGTGTGTGTGTGTGTATGTGTGTGTAACCAACTGTGTGGGGGCGACCGTGCCTCAGGTGGTAGAGCGGGTTGGCCGATGATCAAAGGGTTGGCGGCTCGATCCCCGCTCTGCCACCTGTGTCATGGTTGTTGTGTCCTTGGGCAAGACACTTCACTCACCTTGCCTGGTGTGAATGTGTATGACTGCTGTATGTTTGAGGTGGTGGTCTGAGGGGCCGTAGGCGCTGAATGGCAGCCACGCTTCCGTCAGTCTGCCCCAGGGCAGCTGTGGCTACTATGGTAGTTTACCACCACCAGTATGACTGTGTGTGAATGAATGGAACCTGGAACCCTGTAAAGAGCTTTGAGTGCCTTGAAAAGCGCTATATAAATACAATCCATTATCATTATGTGTGTGTGTGTGTCTGTCTGTCTGTCTGTCTGTCTGTCTGTCTGTCTGTCTGTCTGTCTGTCTGTCTGTCTGTCTGTCTGTTTGTCTAACTGTCTGTCTGTCTGTGTGTGTCCGTAGGTGCGTGAGTCTCTCTCTGCTCTGAACACAGTGGGCTGTCCTCTGCTCCTCACTGCCATGTGTGTGGAGCGCTATGTGGCTGTGGCATGGCCCGTGCTATTTATCAGGCTGGCTAGGTAAGAACGTTTTTAAAGTGGAACAGCTTTAAGATTGTGTGTGTGTGTGTGTGTGTGTGTGTGTGTGTGTGTGTGTGTGTGTGTGTGTGTGTGTGTGTGTGTGTGTGTGTGTGTGTGTGTGTGTGTGTGTGTGTGTGTGTGTGTGTGAGAGAGAGAGAGTGTCCCTGCGTTCCGAATCGCATACTTTCTACTATATAGTTTGGTAGAAAAAAGATTTAGGATGTCCCGATTCTTGTGGCCAGATTTAGGATGGTTAGAAGTACCCGGATGTCCTACTTCATGCGGCCAAGATTGTTAGTGTTGAAAAGTGCATCCTATTTGGGCGATTCTGACCCACAATCCAGTGCGCACGTGAAGTGACGTCACATCGACGAAGCCTCCATATGAAAACAAACAGGGATGAGACGGATATAAAAGCAAGAGGCAAGATCAAGGAGCAATGTTAGGATGAAATAAGAGAGTAAAGTATGTCCCAATAGTATGTCTACTGCATCCTAACTAGATTGTTTTTATTGTCTGATGTAGTATGTAGAATAGAGAAAAGAAAGAGGAGGAGATTCAGGACGCAGGGTGTGTGTGTGCGTGTGTGTATGTGTCTGTCTGTGTGTCTGTCTGTCTGTCTGTCTGTCTGTGTATATCACTTAGTAACCCCTTACCCTTCACTACCTCTTCCTCTCGTTACAGGAGTGTGTACCGGGTGTTGCTGTGTGTGTGTGTGTTTCTGTGTGTCTGTCTGTCTGTG
>CASHTC010000943.1:135000-138466 GCA_949357725.1 Hyperoplus immaculatus | reverse complement strand
GTTTAGTTTACAGAGTCTAGGCTGTGTATTGACACTGTTTATTAGCGTGCACGCAGTACAGACAGGTAGCAGATCATGAGGACATATTCACTGATTCTGACAAAGTGATTTTAACAACAAGCGTTCTCCAGAATCACTGACTGCACCTTTAACATCAAACTGGGTTATCTCACGTCACGTCTGTTAGAGGGAAAGTTTAACTCCACTACGATCACATCTGAAACCACAATATGAGTTTAAATATTGGAATAATGGTGTCCACAAAAACACAGTTAAAGAAACTACTTTTTACATTGAAAGTCAGCTTTAAAAAACTTTAAAACCTTCTCTGTAGGCTAGCTGTGGGTCTGATGTGGAAGGGGAATTGTTTGCTGTCAATTTGGTCTGATGAAATTATCCATAAACAATCTGATACAAATCCTACTAAACCCAAACCTCTGTGTTAAGACGTGGTGACGTATTGACAAGAAGCAATGGAGACACGGCCTGGATCTTTAAGAGCAGTGTGAGTGCAGGCCGGACACACACACACAGATGCACACACACACACACACACACACACACACACACACACACACACACACACACACACACACACACACACACACAGACACACAGATGCACACACACACACACACACAAACACAGACAGAGCAGTGAGTGCAGTCCTTAATGGTCTGAATCTAAGTCTCTGTTTCGTCCTCTCAGCTGCTCATAATCATGGAACAAGGAGAGATATGTCCAGATCACGGGCGCCATATTTGTAGTTTTATTGGAATAAACTGAAATTTAACGTTTTTAAATCGTAACACGACGTTCACAAAGAAGAAAAAATATTAAAAAAAATCATTGAAGAGATCCTTTTCTTTTTTATAAAGTTCACGAAGGGGAAAACAAAACAAAAACAGCCTGTGAGAAAAACTAAAAATACACACACACACACACACACAGAGATACACAGACAGAGACACACACACTCACATACACACACACACACTCACACACAGACACACACAGACAGAGATACACAGACAGAGACACACACACTCACATACACACACACACACACTCACACACACACACACACACACACATACACACACACACACTCACACACAGACAGAGATACACAGACAGAGACACACACTCACATACACACACACACACTCACACACAGACAGAGATACACAGACAGAGACACACATACACAGACAGAGACACACACACACACACACACACATACACACACTCACTCTCACTGGAGTTTCCCTTTAACAGACGTGACATTGTGATTCTCTTCACCTCAGGACCGAGCCGCCATCTTGTCTGTTTGTTTTAAAGTTCGTCTGACGTCACATTTTAGAAATAATGACTTTTATTATTCAGCATCATGTTGTCTATCGATACAAGACGGTTCACAGAGGTGTGTGTGTGTGTGTGTGTGTGCCTTCTTGCCTGTGTGTGTGTGTGTGTGTGTGTGTGTGCGCGCGCCTGCTTGCCTGTGTGTGTGTGTGTGTGTGTCATGGTGTGTGTGCATGCGTGTGTGTGTGTGTGAGAGAGAGATAATAACAGTTACAGCCGACAGACTTTAAGGTTAAAGGAACAGTTCAACATTTAGTTAAATCCTCTTTGAGTCACATGTTCAAACGAAAGCCTCTCTTAATTTAGTCTGTACCTATGTCTAGCTTAGCTTAGCATAAAGACTGGAAGCAGGGGGGGACAGCTAGCCTATACTAACCTATGTTCTCAACATTATCCCTGCGTTCCGAATCGCATACTTTCTACTATTTAGTTTGGTAGAAAAAAGATTTAGGATGTCCCGATTCTTGTGGCCAGATTTAGGATGGTTAGAAGTACCCGGATGTCCTACTTCATCCGGCCAAGATTGTTAGTGTTGAAAACTGCATCCTATTTGGGCGATTCTGACCCACAATCCAGTGCGCACGTGAAGTGAAGTGACGTCACATCGACGAAGCCTCCATATGAAAACAAACGGGGATGAGACGGATATAAAAGAAAAAGGCAAGATCAAGGCGCCATGTTATGATGAAATAAGAGAGTAAAAGTATGTCCCAATAGTATGCCTACTGCATCCTAACTAGATTATTTTTATCGTCGGATGTAGTATGTAGAATAGAGAGAAGAAAGAGTATGAGATTCGGAACGCAGGGTAAGACTTTTTTCTCAATTTGTTTCTCAATCATTTTGACTTTACTCTGGAAGTGCATTGAATAACCAAACTCCCTTCTCTTATTTTTGGCCCTAACACCTTTCCATAGCTCCATATAAGGGCATCAGTTTGAGCATGTGACTCCCCAACAGGACGGTAAGGATAGACCTAAACGTTGGTCTGTTCCTCTAGACGTATCTTCACAGTTTAAATGTATTTCCGATGGAGCTGGCCTCCCACAGAACCTCAGGACATGACAGGAAGCAGCCACACATTCCTGACTCCTCCCCTCACCCTGTGTGTGTGTTAAAGGTGCAGTCAGTGATTCTGGAGAACACTTGTTGTCAAAATCACTTTCTGTCTAAATCAGTGAATATCTCCTCATGATCCACTACCTGTCTGTACTGTGTGTGAGAGCTGAAAAAAACATCCATTGTTAATACACAGCCTAGGCTCTGTAAACTGGTATGTAAACAAAGGAGGGATCACTGTAGCTAGCAACATGCCAGTTTAAAGATCCTAGGTTTTGTATTATATTAACACTGGATTTCTTCGCCCACCCCAGCGCACACACACAGTACAGACAGGTAGTGGACCATGAGGAGATATTCACTGATTCAGATCAATGTTATTTTGGACAACAGGCGTTCTCCAGAATCACTGCCTGCCCCTTTAAACGTCCGCTTGGTCATATTTGTAGTAAAATGCAGTTTAAAGTTTAAGAGGTTTTTGTCAGAAGGTTTTTAATGATTTAACTTTGTCTTTGTGTCGCCTGGAACAGAGCGTTTAGGTTTGTACAGTAACGGCTCTGATGACGTCTATGTTTAAAGACACACACACACACACACACACACACACACACACCAATACATCTGCTGTGGTTGTCGTTGGAAGGACACACAAACTTTGTGCGACTATTTATATTTCCTACATTCTGTATCCAGTCCTGACACATTTCAGGCGATGCAATTTTACAGCTGTTTGTACCTTTGCAAAAAAAATCAATAAAGAAGATGATAAAGAAAGTTTTTGATTATTTTTATGGATGGATCTGTAGAAGCAAAGAGGACGTCTGCTTTCAGTCCACATGAGGTTGGAGCCCATTGTCTGTCTGTCTGCCTGTCTGTCTGTCTGTCTGTCTTATGACCATAGCAAAGATGCATCGTTTGTGTTTTAATAACGTTTCACTGAAGAGTTATTGATTGTGGAAGTTTGAATCTGTCGATATCTGTACAGCTTTACCTCAGTCTAGAACTGTGTTGTTTAAAGGTGAAGTGAGTGATTTATTTATGTTAA
>CASHTC010000943.1:15000-122500 GCA_949357725.1 Hyperoplus immaculatus | reverse complement strand
ACCCCCTTTGAGGAGCTGACAGGCATTCAAATATAATTCACACTATTCATTCATACTCAGCCTGCTTCAAAATGCCTTAAAATGTCCATCTAGTTGACAGCATATGCACATATTGTAAACATTGTTCATCACATTGCACATTTCAGTTTAATTGACTTACTGTTTACTTTCTATTCTAATATAAACCGTTTTATTTTGTCCCCTGTTGCACTATTTAGTATTTAGTATTAATTTACTGTAAATATGTTTCTCTTCATCTTATTCTAGTTTATTGTATTGTTCCTATTCAACATATATTCAACAGTTCAACATATGTGTTCCCTCTTAAAATCAATTCAAATGCAATGACAGAATTTTATCTTATAAACCACAAAAACCTGGAGGACATTATACAACACCTGAACTCCTCATCCTGTTGCCTTGACATTCTGCCCACAGGCTTCTTTAAAACTGTTTTTAGCTGTATGGCCTCAGATGTTCTACAAATTGTCAATATGTCCCTTCAGACAGGTGTATTCCCACAGGCCCTGAAAACAGCAGTCATCAAGCCACTCTTAAAAAAGAACAATCTAGATACATCACTCATGAAAAATTATAGGCCCATATCTAACCTACCATTTTTAAGTAAAATCATTGAAAAAGCTGTTTATCAACAGCTAAATAACTACTTAGCAATGAATAACTGCTTTGATGTCTTCCAGTCAGGATTTCGACAACACCACAGTACTGAGACTGCTCTGGTTAAGGTCCTCAATGACATCCATTTAAACACAGACAGTGGCAAAAGTTCTGTCTTAGTTTTACTGGATCTCAGTGCCGCTTTTGACACAGTTGACCACAGCATATTACTAGATCGACTAGCAAACTGGGTTGGACTCTCTGGAACTGTACTAAGCTGGTTTGAATCCTACTTAAAGGATAGAGACTACTATGTGTCAATAGGCAATTTCACATCTGAGCGGACAAATATTACATGCGGGGTCCCCCAAGGTTCCATTCTTGGCCCTCTTCTATTTAACATCTACATGCTCCCACTAGCTCAGATTATGAATAAGAACAAATTATGCTACCATAATTATGCAGACGACACACAAATTTACATAACCATATCACCAGGAGACTACAGTCCAATACAGGCACTGAGTAAGTGCATTGAACAAATCAATGATTGGATGTGCCAAAATTTCCTTCAATTAAACAACGATAAAACTGAAGTAATTGTCTTTGGTGCCAAAGATGAACAATTAAAAGTCAGAGCACAGCTTACATCCGTTATGTTAGAAACTACACCCCAAGCCAGAAATCTTGGTGTTGTTATAGACTCTGACTTGAATTTCAAGAAACACATAAAATCAATTAATAAATCAGCCTACTACCACCTAAAAAACATATCAAGAATTAAAGGGCTTATGTCTCAGCAAGATTTAGAAAAACTTGTCCATGCATTTATCTTTAGTAGACTTGACTACTGTAACAGTGTCCTTGCTGGCCTTCCAAAAAAATCAATCAGACAGCTTCAGCTAATTCAGAACGCTGCTGCTCGAGTCCTCACTAGGACCAAAAAAGTAGATCACATTACCCCAGTTCTGAGGTCTTTACACTGGCTTCCAGTCACTCAAAGAATTGATTTCAAAATTCTGATGTTGGTTTATAAAGCACTAAATGGTTTAGGAGGAGAAGCAGCTTTTAGTTTTTATGCACCAACAATCTGGAACAAACTCCCAGAAAACTTGAGGTCTGCTGCAACTCTCAGTTCTTTTAAATCGAGTCTGAAGACTTTTTTGTTTCCTTTTTAACTTGCAATTTTCATTTTATTTGCTTCTTTTATTTATTTTATTTTTATTTGCTTCTTTTATTCGCTTTTAAATGTTTTATAATGTGTTTTATGTGTTCTAATCTTGCCCCTGTAAAGCACTTTGAGTGGCCTTGTGTCTGAATTGTGCTATATAAATAAACTTGCCTTGCCTTGCCTTGCCTTGCCTTGCCTTGCCTTGCCTTGCCTTGCCTTGCCTTGCCTTGCCTTGCCTATTGCACTGTGGGTCAGAGATAAACCTCATTTAGATTCCTATATACAGGTGATACTCGTATTATTAGAATATCATGGAAAATGAATTGGAATTGAGGCAAGAATTCATGCAAAATGGTCCCAAACCAAGTACTGAGTACATATGGATGATTATACTTTATAGAGGGCCGACATTTCTGTATCTAAAATCTATTTTTTTATTGATTTCATGTAATATTCAAATTTTCTGAGATTTTGAGTTTGAGTTTTAAGCTGTAAACCATGATAATCAAAATGATAACAAATAAAGGCTTGAAATATCTCACTTATATAATATTTTGGTTTCACCTTTTAAGTTGAATTACTGAAATAAATGAACGTTTGCACGATATTCTAATTTTTCGAGTTTCACCTGTATGTCTCGCATGTATCAGAATTGACAATAAAATAAAGTTTGACTTGACTTGTTTTGTTAACTAAATTCCTAAACTGTCCATTGAAACCAGACTGTTAAAAAAAGGCTTTTATTTTTTGAAAGTCTTGAAGGGAGACCGGTGAGGCAGAAGGTTGGAGACTGTCAGGTGGCTCCGGGCCAAAACATCTCAGATTCCCCCTGTGGCTGCATGTCAGGGCACAGCAACGCCCTGTTTACTGATGCAAATACTTTCCCTGCTCTGATCAAATACTTCACCTGACGGTTAAAGCTTATTACATCAGATTATTCTAAATGCTTTCACTTCTGACTGAACGTTGTGTCGCAGTTTATTTTCTCCTCTAAAGCTCCAGCTGAAGGTAAGAGATCAACTCTGCTCTCATTGTTAATAATAATTCTGATCATATGTATAATCTTTACTGTAAATCTAGTTCCAGTAGAAACATATAAAAGATGTGGAAAACTCATAACTCAAAGTTTCACACGAAACTACAGGTGAAACTCATATTATTAGAATATCATGAAAAAGCAATTTTTTAATGTAATTTAATTCAAAAAGGGAAAGTTCCATATATTTAGATGTATTAGACATATAGTGATATTTCAGGCATTTATTTCAGGCATTTTTTTGTTTAACTTTTCAGGATTCTAGATTACAGCTCATGAAAATAAAAAATCCAGCATCTTAAAATAATAGAATATTCCATTAGGCCAATCAAAAATAAAATTATTAATACAGAAATGGCCCACTTTTGATAAGTATTTTCATTAATCTCCTGTATAAATGAGGGAGGTGACACAGCCATAAACAAAGATCCTCCATGTTGTGTGAATGTGATACAGGGTTTCTCGTAGTCTATTCCATGGCGTCTAACTTCACCCCACCACGCAGAGTTTAGTGAAGTTGGATTTTTTTTAAATAATTTTGTTTTGGGAAAAGCTTTGTTAAAAATCCCTTGCTCTGCTGGACAGCAAAACAAAATTAAAATAAAATAAAAAATGTATAGGGGGGCTAATCATTTTGTCCTCAACTGTATATAGAGACATGTTAGGGTTATGGTTTATATCACTGCATTGATAGATACTTTCCACCGATGCCTAACAACTTTCCTCAGAGAAACCCTGTAATGTTATTATAAGTACTTATCATTGTGTTGATGCAGTAATATAATCTGACAGTGCTGTTACAACGTTTACTGCAGTGAAGGTTTGTACTTAGACTCTCTAAGGGGCCATGGCAAAACATTAAAAAGGGGCACACACAGGGGCGCCCTTAGCTCAGTTGGTAGGGCGTCCCCCCCATGGGCCTCGGCCAGCAGCGGACCCGGGTTCGATTCCTCTCTGCCCCGTTTCAACTCTGTCTCTACACTATCAAATGAAGCATAAAAATGCCAAAAAAATATCTTAAAAAAAAAATGGGCACACACACACCGACACTCTCTCTCTCTCTAGCACACACACACACATGCACACGCTCTCTCTCTAGCACACACACACACATGCACACAGACAGACTCTCTTTCTTACCTCTTGTTGCTTAACAAGTTCAACAAGCTCTACAATAACAGGGGCAGGTACTCCTATCCTTGTGGTTTTAATTTAATTACATTTTATTAAGCTGACGCTTTTATCCAAACACGATTTCCCGTAAGTGCATTCAACCCGGAAGGAACACACTCAGAACAACAAGAATCAAGAAATCTCTGAGCGTGTGTGTGTGTATATATATATATATATATATATATATATTTAAATCTTAATGTCTCTGACCATATACTGATATTGCACTATTTCGTTCCTCTCTTAAATTGTTATTGTATATTTTTTTTAGTAAATTTGTAGTACTGTATAGTTAACAGTATTTTTCATATTTCTTAGTGAGTGTTGTACTTGGAGAGCAAATGGTTAACTGAAGTCAAATTCCTTGTTTGTTTACATAAACCTGGCCAATAAAGCTGATTCTGATCACAATAGTAAGTGCCACATGCAACTGGCCGTGTCCTTGTTGTTTTAAGCAACAATAGGAGAGAGAGAGAGAGAGAGACAGGAAGAGAGAATGAGAGATGGAGAGAGGGAGAGAGAGAGAGAGAGAGAGAGAGAGAGAGAGAGGGAGGGGGAGAGTGAATAGACAAGATACTGTAGATAGACACACCCCCTTATCTGAAAAACATGGCGGATGCTTCATAGTCTGACTCAAGAACTTTGTTGGTAAAAAAAAACTTAGAAAAGCAGAAACAATTACAAAAATACCAAACAGAGATTAAATCAAATATAATTTATCGCCAATTACTTTACTACTTGTAAATGAAAAAATAAGCATTATTAAACTGTGGTGGATAACAGTCAACGTTTAGAAGAATAAGAAAAAAGTAAATTTTACTCCTAAAACAGTGTCTCAAGGCATTCTGGGAAGACTCCACTCATTCCCCCAAAACGCTAAACTATTAAAAGCCTCTGTAATAAACCCAAATCCACTAAATCCTTCTAACTTTGTCATTTGGGGAGTTAGTATGTATCATATTGCATAGACACATTTTCATGTTTCTTAAGTAAACCCACAGAATCTCCCTGGCGTGTGTGTGTGTGTGTGTGTGTGTGTGTGTGTGTGTGTGTGTGTGTGTGTGTATGTGTTTAGGTTGGTGTCTCTCTTTTTTGGGTGTTTGTTTTGACATGTTAGGGATGTATTGTTTTTTTACACTGACTGTTGCTTGTGACCTTTGACAGCTGTCTTTATTCTAATTTATATTCTATTGTTGTTTTTATTATTTATTGTCTTTTCTTTTTTTATCTATACACTTCAAGCAT
The DNA here is from genome assembly GCA_949357725.1 of Hyperoplus immaculatus. Taxonomy (NCBI): domain Eukaryota; kingdom Metazoa; phylum Chordata; class Actinopteri; order Uranoscopiformes; family Ammodytidae; genus Hyperoplus; species Hyperoplus immaculatus. The sequence goes on along the minus strand of CASHTC010000943.1, from coordinate 117,257 downwards.
GGGTATTGGATAAAGTGTATTTCTCTATATATTATTATTTAAAAGATATTTCATACTTTTGTCTGTTAATCTGTATTTTTTAGATTATATTTATTTTTTCCCAAAAATTTGATCACAAAAAAAAACATGTTTTTTTCAACCTAATTTCACAATCAATTAAGACACAAAACATTGAATAACCAGTTGTTTCAATAAGTAAATATTGACTGTTGTACATACAGGCCTGCTGTACTTCACTCTTCATGTTCTGTTTCTCTGTAGAAACCAGGTGGCGCCATCTGCTGGAGGTCAGCTGTATGAACACAGAGGACGTTTGAAATGATCTGATAGTGACGTGGCTCACACAGGTAGAATACAAACTACTTTACACACTGCTGGGTAGCTTGATATAATATTTAGATTTTTAGTTGATTATATAAAGTAACTAAAGCTGTCAGATAAATGAACACATAAACAGATAAACACAGGATCAACCAAATAATTTGAGCTGTAGCTGCTTCACACACACACACACACACACACACACACACACACACACACACACACACACACACACACACACACACACACACACACACAACCCCCCCCCCCCTCCCATGTTGAAACACATACACAATTCACTTCACTGCAGCTTCATGGCTCCATCTAGTGGCCTGATAATAGAAGTTCAACAGCTGATGATGAACTGTTACTTTTAACAGGAGGGTTGTCTTTGTATTTTTTTTGAGGTGGACGAATTGAGATTAAATTACAATCTTTATTGTACAGAACATATAATGAAAATCAGTTGCACTCAAGGACCTGACCCAATAAAAATATCTCTTCTAATAATGAGGGGAACATATCCCCTGCAGCCCCCAAAATGTTGTGCTGACGGGCAAAACGGACGGACTGCCACTGTTCTGTTGATGATTTTAGTAAATTTTCTTGTTTAAAAAAACGGTAGGCATGAGGGAACTGTTACTACTTATTTTAATACTTTTCTATTACTATATCTGTAAAGTTTACAGTTGATGTTGATGTGTTTTCTCTCCAGGTGAAAGTGTGTGTGAAGGTGTGGGCTCTGCTATGGATCAGAGTGAGGACAGAGAGGAGGGAGGGGAACATGGCGGCCAGACCAAAGCTCCGAGGTGACATGAGGATCTCTAACTGTCCATGACTTAAATCACTGCATCGTCATTATTCACTCTCAAAGCTGTGTGTGTGTGTGTGTGTGTGTGTGTGTGTGTGTGTGTGTGTGTGTGTCTGTGTGTTTGCACTCTCTTTATTTTCAGTTTGGTTCTTCACATTGATTTATATTCTGACAGCTGCTCAGTGTAACTACTGTGTTCTGGTTATGACTGATTATTGACTGTTTCCTGTGTTTCTATCAGGAGGAAGCTGGAGACACCAGAGCCCAGATGTTTGTCCATGTGGGAACGTATATTATACAAAGATGGACGTCAGTCTGTTGATCTAAGGTAAGGATGTGAAACACTCAGTGAGATCTCCAGTTTTTAAACCTTCTATGGAAGATCTGTGAGTATAGTGGCTTTTTACAATATTACAAAGCAACTGCTCCTTCAAAGTACAACAAAAAAACTAAACAAACCTTTTAAACAGAACGATTCCTCTTATGCTTTATAAAGGTAAACCAAAGGATATTTCAGCCTCTAAATTGCCATGTACTTTCCAACAAACTGTTCTGCTCACTCATCTTCTTCTGTCAGAAATCGGGTCAGAAGACCACCTTTCACCAAACGACTGAGATTACGGGCGCGCGCCACAACTCCGGAAAAACTCCTGTGATTTCAGTCCAACATTGGAAGATTGTCTGTGACTGTCAAATTGCCTGAAAAGTTGTGTAGTGTAAACCCAGCATAAGACGCATTTCACAATCCTTGTTCACGTGTCCAGTACACAGACAGGCAGAGCAGATTCCTTTCTCCTTTAGGAAGGAGATCTTGTCACGATGTTTCTTATTGCTTAGTTGTGGACACTCATCCAATGGGTGTTCATGAGAGCAGCACACACAGGTGCCGGGATCCCTTGCCTCGCTCATAGTTGGTTTCCTTGGAGCGTTTGCGTCCACTCCTGGTTCGTCTACATAGTCCTCCTGTTGTACTGTGGTAGCGAAGCTGTTCCCTCTCACACCGGTCCTGTGCAGCGACTTGTTCGCGCTCCTCAGGTCAGGTTTCTGAAATGCAGAGTCCTGAATATCACCCAAGACAGGATCAGACTGTATCCTGACTTCCCGCTCGGTAAAGGTGACAAAGTCTGTGAACCTTTCGTGCATGTATTGAAGCTCCCCCATCACGGTACAACAACCACGCAAGATCAAGGAGTATGCCTGCAACGCATTAACATCCTCTGTTTTGACTGCAGGCCATTCCATTGCTTTCTGTGTGTATGCAGCACCAACCTTGTATTCATTCCCGAAGTGCTCATGTAGCAGCTGTTTTGCCAGTGCATAACCAGGTTCAGGAACCAGATGCTGACAGCTGCCTACGAGTTCCCTTGGCTGACCTCTGGTGAACTGCTCCAAGAAATACAAGCAATCAGCTTTGCTGGCTTTAGCTTCCACACCCTGCTCAAAGGCTCGAATGAAGGGTTTGAATTCAAGTGGGTTTCCATTAAACACCGGAATGTCTCTAGGTGGTAAAGACAGTGACAGTTGTTGTTGAACAAAGGCTGCCGTTATCTCATTCTGTCGTTGCATAATGTCGTAGATGCGCGTGTGTGTTGTGTTCCACAGACCAGACTCTCCTGGACCCAGCTGTTTGTCCTTAAAGAGTGACCACTCAAAACGTGGTTTAATTGAGTTTCAAGGACAACAACCTTCTGCTGCAGAGAGGTAAACTGTTACTAACATTTAAATATCTCTGATTCATATCTTAACTGTTTTTGTTTGTAATTTTTTTTATTTAAATTTGTCTTCTTAATAAATGTTGTTAGTCTTAAATTAAGTATAGAGGCAAATGTTTATACTGTACTCAATAGTAAGTAAGTAAGTAAGTAAGTAAGTATGTAAGCTTTATTTATATAGCGCCCTTCACAGACCAGGGTCACAAGGCACTTCACAATACACATTTTATACACACACTCAAACACCGATGGCAGTAGCTGCCAAGCAAGGCGCTGTCTGAACCATCGGGAGCAATGTGGGGTTCAGTGTCTCTTTGCTCAGGGACACTTGGACATGTGGGTAGGCGGGGAATCGAACCTCCGACCCTGCACTCCAGAGGCAACCTCCCTACCCACTTCGCCACTGCCGCCCCAAATAGACTCCTTATTCTATAATTTAGGGGGACTCTGGGGTCTTGTATGATTTTACTACAGGGCTAATGATCAATATATACCAGAGGGAGGGTAGGATCTCTAACTGTCTATGACTCAAATCACTGCATCATCATTATTCACTCTCAAAGCTCTGTGTGTGTGTGTGTGTGTGTGTGTGTGTGTGTGTGTGTGTGTGTGTGTGTGTGTGTTCAACAGACCAGACTCTCCTGGACCCAGCTGTTTGTCCTTAAAGAGTGACCACTCAAAACGTGGTTTAATTGAGTTTAAAGGAAAACAACTGTCTGCTGCAGAGAGGTAAACTGTTACTAACATTTAAATATCTAGCGCCAAAAGCCTCAATATGATTGTGAGCAGAGCCAAACTTGATGCAAATGAGCAGTCAGCAGCCGAAGCAGCGGCCATTTAAAAAAATCAAATAAAAGCCTAATAGGCCATGTCAATTCACATTTTTCTCACTAAGTAATATGCAGTGACTTCTCCACACAAAAGAAATTCAGACTACTAGACTTTGGCCTTCTCCAGGCAAGGAGGGCCATTGCTCTATGTTGGAGGAACTTGCACCCTCCAACGCTAACAATATGGACTGGGGAATTATTAAAATGCGTTGGGCTTGAGAGACTGACATATATTGCCAAGGGCAAGTTGGGGGAGTTTGTTGAGCTCTGGGAGCCATACATGGCTCTTTATGACAGATGAGAACACGGGATGAATTAGTATGATTATTATGATTATTTTATTATTATTATTATCATTATCATTATCATTATCATTATCATTATCATTATTATTTTGTATATCTTGGTTTGTGATATTGTGTGATGGTCCAGATGTTTGTTTGTGTATTATGTGGAAAAAATTATTAAAATAATAAACATATTGTGAAAAAATAGTCAAATGCAAATGGAAACATGAAAATCTGCCTTTTGGTTTTGAAAAAAGTGACATAAGCGCAGTCCATTCAACCTGACCAGCTTTGGGATAATGTCCTGACATTTCACAATCAGCAAAAGGATAAATAGTAGTTTGCAAATTCAAGCTAAAATCTTTCTCTTAATATTTCTGAAGGGGTTGCGCTCCATATCTGCACGGCTCTGTTCTGCAGACCCCTGGAGGCTAAAGGTATCCCACACCAAACGCTTTGCATGCGCCAGAGGCGTAGAAATGTGGGATTTTTGCATAGGAAACCAATGGTTTAGGTGCATATGGGTAACACACGCTAAAGAGGCACATTAGGCGCGTTATCCGTGTTTTAGCGCACCTAAAGCGCCTACGCGTGACGCTTAGCCGCGATAGCCAATCAGCTTGGAGAATGACCCGGCATCACAGACATCGGCACGGTTGGAGGACAGTGTACACAGAGGCTTAGAAACACAAAGGAGGAAACAGTCTTTGTGGGTGGGCGGTGCTGTATGAAGCCGCTCAGTGTTCTACAAGACATGGGGAAAGTGAGCCAGGAGAATGGACTTCCTGGTTAATTCAGTGAATATGTGCGGCTGTGCTTTAGCCGATAAACCAAGTTAGCACCGGTCGGATAGCGTTAGTTAACTCACCCGGTTGTGTGCGGCCACCACCTCCATAATGAACCCAAACATGACGGCTATATTGTCCAGGGAACTTTCACAACGAGTACAGCAAAGCACCGGTGTTTATATCTACGCCAGCCACGGTCCCCTGTCACAGCCAGGTAGGTGAATGTAGGCTACTAAGTTTATTTGTCTTTTAGCACAGTTGTTGACGGTGTTGTTGTTGTTTTTGTGCGGACATGCACGCTGTTGTGTCAGGTCCGGTCTGATCGCAGCCATTAGGCGAATAAATATATGGGGAGGGAGACTAGACGCGTTAGGCCTGTTGAACCATTTTTGACACAGAATGATCAAGGCGCGTTACGCACGTAGGCCAGCGAGTGCAAAGCGTTTTGTGTGGGCGCACGTTAAGGGTAACCTTAACCCCAAATGTGATTTTAAGATATTTTTTAGGTATTTTTCACATTTTTATTAGACACTTAAACAGACAGAGTGTAAATGGGGAGAGAGAAGGGATGACATGAAGAGAATGACCCGGGCCGGAATCGAACCCGGTCTGCTGCGACAAGGACTGAGCCCCAATTGTCAGTGCTCCCAAACTACGGGAGCGCCCCAGTCCAAATGTGATTTGAGCTAATAACATAGATTGTTGATTCTGATTCTTGATTGATTCTTGATCATTCTTCATGATTCCTCCACAGAGTCGACCAGGAGATCTCAGAGGTTCACAGTGGTAGCTCTGCCCAGCAGCATCAAACACAGCTGGACTCCACCTTCAAGGTCTGTGAATGTACAACAACTTCTTTCCATCTGTTCTGTTCACAACAACCTCCATGTTTAACTGTTTGGACCAGTGGATTGTCAGTCTGTCCAACATGGATCTGATGTTTGCTTCATGATTTTAGTTTGATCGTGTCGTTCATATAATATTCTGTTCCAGCTGCTGGAGGAAAACATCGTCACGTTTGTGAAGAACGAGCTGAAGAAGATGCAGAAGCTTCTAAATCCAGATTACCCAGAATGCTTAGAGGGTCAGAGTGAGGATGAGGAGCGGAGCAGCAGCAGAGAAGCATTTCTGAAGATCACACTGGACTTCCTGAGGAGAATGAAGCAGAAGGAGCTGGCTGACCTTCTGTGGAGCAGTAAGAGGATTTATCTAGAGGTTCAATGTGATTGTCCTGATCCCTATGCAGTTGCTACCATTTAGTGGACATTATTGATAGTATTTTCTTTTTGTTCAATATCTGGCTAGCCTTGCTCAGATACTCAATTGTGAGGACAGAATAATGAAGGTGAAATTGAACATTTACTAATGTTTCAAGAGATGGACCAAGATATGTTCATGAACTCATTCTTTAAGTGACTGAAATGTTGAAATATTTTCTCTTGTCTCATTGATGTTATCTCTTGTGAGTTCATTCAGGAAGTCATTCTGGAGTTTGTCAGCGTGAACTCAAGTCTAACCTGCAGAAGAAGTTCCAGTGTGTGTTTGAGGGGATCGCTAAAGCAGGAAACCCAACCCTTCTGAATCAGATCTACACAGAGCTCTACATCACAGAGGGAGGGACTGGAGAGGTCAATGATGAACATGAGGTCAGACAGATTGAAACAGCATCCAGGAAACCACACAGACCAGAAACAACCATCAGACAAGAAGACATCTTTAAAGCCTCACCTGGAAGAGATGAACCAAGCAGAACAGTGATGACAAAGGGAGTGGCTGGCATTGGGAAAACAGTCTTAACACAGAAGTTCACTCTGGACTGGGCTGAAGACAAAACCAACCAGGACATACAGTTCACATTTCCATTCACTTTCAGAGAGCTGAATGTGCTGAAAGAGAAAAAGTTCAGCTTGGTGGAACTTGTTCATCACTTCTTCACTGAAACCAAAGCAGCAGGAATCTGCAGCTTTGAAGAGTTCCAGGTTGTGTTCATCTTTGACGGTCTGGATGAGTGTCGACTTCCTCTGGACTTCCACAACAATGAGATCCTGACTGATGTTACAGAGTCCACCTCAGTGGATGTGCTGTTGACAAACCTCATCAGGGGGAAACTGCTTCCCTCTGCTCGCCTCTGGATAACCACACGACCTGCAGCAGCCAATCAGATCCCTCCTGACAGTGTTGGCATGGTGACAGAGGTCAGAGGGTTCACTGACCCACAGAAGGTGAGCACATCTACATCAGAAACGCCATTTGCACTTGAAGTTGTACTTTTATTTGAATGGTGTCTATATTTGTGATTTATTGCTGAATTTACATAGTAGTTAATAGATTTTTTTTCCACAGCATATTTAAAATTCTATTTTGGATTTCACAACCTTTTTTATCGACAATGTGAATCTTGTTTGGGAATCAAATGGATGAAAAGATTTGCATTTGCTCACTCCAAAATAAAGCCTAAGCCTGTTAGCATCCGTCTGATTAGCTGCACTTGTATTCTTAACTCATATATAGTAGATCAGAATCAAAGTACCTTTTTTTAATAAAATTTTACATAAATTGAATATTACGTTTATCTTGTCAATTGAGCAGTTTGGGGAGTTTTTTTTAAGTAAAACAAGCGCCTTTTCAACAAGTAAAAGGGTGACAACATAGTAGCACAGGATTGATGTAAATATATAAAAAAATAACACATTATGCTCTAGTACATTAAATGTTATTTCTATTTCTATATATTTTTTGTGCAGATTATTCATTAGCAATTATAATTAGCTATTTTCCTCGAGTTGCTCTGATGTCTCACTGTTCTCACAATGACAAATAAAATACTTTGAACTTTTTGTAGGAGGAGTACTTCAGGAAGAGATTCAGAGATAAGGAGCAGGCTAACAGAATCATCTCCCACATCAAGACATCACAAAGCCTCCACATCATGTGCCACATCCCAGTCTTCTGCTGGATCACTGCTACAGTTCTGGAGAATGTGTTTAAGACCGGAGAGGGAGGAGAGTTGCCCAACACCCTGACTGAGATGTACATCCACTTCCTGGTGGTTCAGGCCAAACTGAAAAACATCAAGTATGATGAAGGAGCTGAGACGGATCCACACTGGAGTCCAGAGAGCAGGAAGATGATTGAGTCTCTGGGAAAACTGGCATTTGAGATGCTGCAGAAAGGATACCTGGTCTTCTATGAATCAGACCTGACAGAGTGTGGCATCGATATCACAGCAGCCTCAGTGGTCTCAGGAGTGTTCACAGAGATCTTTCAAGAGGAGAGAGGACTGTACCAGGACAAGGTGTTCTGCTTCGTCCATCTGAGCGTTCAGGAGTTTCTGGCTGCTCTTCATGTCCATCTGACATTCGTCAACTCTGGAGTCAATCTGATGTCAGAAGAACAAACAACCTCAGATGCATCTGCAGAGACACAGTTCTACCAGAGTGCTGTGGACAAGGCCTTACAGAGTCCAAATGGACACCTGGACTTGTTCCTCCGCTTCCTCCTGGGTCTTTCACTGCCGACCAATCAGAAGCTCCTCAGAGGTCTGCTGACACAGACAGGAAGTAGCTCAGACACCAACAAGGAAACAGTCCAGTACATCAAGGAGAAGATTGAGGATTCTCCCTCTGCAGAGCAAAGCATCAATCTGTTCCACTGTCTGAATGAACTGAAGGATAGTTCTCTTGTGGAGGAGATCCAACAGTCCCTGAGTTCAGGAAGTCTCTCCACAGATAAACTGTCTCCTGCTCAGTGGTCCGCTCTGGTCTTCATCTTACTGTCATCAGGAGAAGATCTGGACATGTTTGACCTGAAGAAATACTCTGCTTCAGAGGAGGCTCTTCTGAGGCTGCTGCCAGTGGTCAAAGCCTCCAACAAAGCTCTGTACGTAAGATTTATCCGTCAATACTCAGAGAATTTATAAAAGGATATATAGACTGTGCTGAGAGAAGGATCGTATTCATGATTTGAAATCCTGGGAAATTATTATCATTCCATATATTTATTCACTGATTCAGTCATAATTAATTGTTATGTCTCTACTATGATTAGATTAAAACGGCAAGGAATAAGTGCTTATCGTTGATTATTGTATAACCAAAGGCTCTAACTTAACATTCTATCATTGATATTATAGTTATATACTAAGTAAACTTAAAAAATAAACAATTTATTCTTCTTTTCCTTACTGTTGTCTCTCCAGACTGAGTGGCTGTAACCTCTCAGAGAGAAGCTGTGAAGCTCTGTCCTCAGTTCTCAGCTCCTCCGCTAGTCTGAGAGAGCTGGACCTGAGTAACAACGACCTGCAGGATTCAGGAGTGAAGCATCTGTCTGCTGCACTGAAGAGTCCACACTGTAAACTGGAAACTCTCAGGTCAGGCTTCATGTACCAGTTGATTTTGTCCGCTATGATAATTTATTTAAGGATCTTATATTAAACCTTAGCAGTTATTTCTTGACACAAAGAGTTAGTTTCCATCAGGTCTTATTTTTTGCATAACTTTATCGCGTTTTCGTTTTTATTGTTGAATGGCTCTAAACTAATCTATCTAGTCTAGATGGTGTGCGTGCGTGTGCGTGTGCTGTCAGGTTGTCTCCGTCATTTTTATTCTCTAAAGTAGCTCTCAGAGGGGGAAAAGGTTGGACAGCCATGATATGCAATCAAACAATCTCCTACTTGGTAGCCTCTGCTACTTTGAAAAAATTAAAGAAGCACATGAATAGAGCTCTAGGAGCCAAAGTTTGGACTTTTTCATTAGAAAACAATTTCATTCGAATTATGGGCTGCCTTTGAATCAAGTTTGATCGGACTTTAAGTTGATTAAAGAAAGTTTAAAGACTCTATAGAAATACACACATTGTTGCCATGTGGAAGTATAGCGAAAAACAATTTGTTTAAAGGATACTCTGATATCTACATCATGTAGCCTATGGTTGATGGTGTATTCTTACTTCTCAGGCTGTGCTTCTCTAGCCTCACGGCAGAGGTTTGCATTTCCATTACAACAAGGTGAACCGGTTGTTAGTGTGCATTCAACTGATGATGTACCGCCCTCTGGTACTTATGTGTGTGAATGAATATGACCACTAAACGAACTGTTGCACAACTGTTAATTACAATATAAAAAGATACTCTGCCCTGAGTTGATAACGTATAAAAGCAGCACTGCCCTTTGTTGTTGTTCATAGTTATAGTTAGTTTAAAATGACTGCGTCTGAAATGCTAATTTCTCTTACATTTATACATATTAGCATTGAGCTAAGCCATGATGATAAACAACAAAGATGGCTGCGGATACGTTGTTTGAGTTTGAGACGGCTTTGGCCTCAACACTTAACGATTTGGAAGACGGCACTCAAATCTTTCATTAGCAAGAAAGAAGAATATTCTGTTGCCGACCAACCACGGCAAAAGTTTAATTTATCAGTTAACCTGCTGCTAAACAAACGGGACTTAAAACGCCTTGTTCTTTGCTCTGATTGGTTGTAGTGATATCCAATTGCGGGCAGTGGTATTTGAACTTCACGCGTAGGTGCCACCCCTTGAGTTGCGAAGGTCTATTGACCATGGCCAGACAAACAAATTTTATGGTTGGTTATCATGCATACATTTTAAAATAACAATGCTGATAACTGATTATATATACGGTATATAGAATCATCAAAAGTCCAGACTCGACACACACATGTTTTTCACTCCTCTTGTTCATTATTTCGTCTCTGTGATCTTTTAACTAAAAAAATAAACAATGTATTACTATTTACCTTTCTGTTATCTCTCCAGACTGAGTGGCTGTAACCTCTCAGAGAGAAGCTGTGAAGCTCTGTCCTCAGTTCTCAGCTCCTCCTCTAGTCTGAGAGAGCTGGACCTGAGTAACAACGACCTGCAGGATTCAGGAGTGAAGCATCTGTCTGGTTGGCTGCAGAGTCCACACTGTAAACTGGAAACTCTCAGGTCAGGCTTCGTGCACCAGTTGATTTTGTCCGCTATGATAATTTATTTAAGGATCTTATATTAAACCTTAGCAGTTATTTCTTGACACAATAGTTAGTTTCCATCAGGTCTTATTTTTTGCATAACTTTATCGCGTTTTCGTTTTTATTGTTGAATGGCTCTAAACTAATCTATCTAGTCTAGATGGTGTGTGTGTGTGCGTGGGCTGTCAGGTGGTCTCCGTCATTTTTATTCTCTAAAGTAGCTCTCAGAGGGGGAAAAGGTTGGACAGCCATGATATGCAATCAAACAATCTCCTACTTGGTAGCCTCTGCTACTTTGAAAAAATTAAAGAAGCACATGAATAGAGCTCTAGGAGCCAAAGTTTGGACTTTTTCATTAGAAAACAATTTCATTCGAATTATGGGCTGCCTTTGAATCAAGTTTGATCGGACTTTAAGTTGATTAAAGAAAGTTTAAAGACTCTATAGAAATACACGCATTGTTGCCATGTGGAAGTATAGCGAAAAACAATTTGTTTAAAGGATACTCTGATATCTACATCATGTAGCCTATGGTTGATGGTGTATTCGTACGTCTCAGGCTGTGCTTCTCTAGCGTCACGGCAGAGGTTTGCATTTCCATTACAACAAGGTGAACCGGTTGTTAGTGTGCATTCAACTGATGATGTACCGCCCTCTGGTACTTATGTGTGTGAATGAATATGACCACTAAACGAACTGTTGCACAACTGTTAATTACAATATAAAAAGATACTCTGCCCTGAGTTGATAACGTATAAAAGCAGCACTGCCCTTTGTTGTTGTTCATAGTTATAGTTAGTTTAAAATGACTGCGTCTGAAATGCTAATTCTCTTACATTTATACATATTAGCATTGTGCTAAGCCATGATGATAAACAACAAAGATGGCTGCGGATACGTTGTTTGAGTTTGAGACGGCTTTGGCCTCAACACTTAACGATTTGGAAGACGGCACTCAAATCTTTCATTAGCAAGAAAGAAGAATATTCTGTTGCCGACCAACCATGGCAAAAGTTTAATTTACCAGTTAACCCGACGTTAGCTAAACAAACAGGGCTTAAAATACCTTGTTCTTCGCTCTGATTGGTTGTACTGATCCAATTGCGGGCAGTGGTATTTGAACTTCACGCGTAGGTGCCACTCCTTGAGTTGCGAAGGTCTATTGACCATGGCCAGACAAACAAATTTTATGGTTGGTTATCATGCATACTTTTTAAAATAACGATTCTGGAAACTGATTATATATACGTTATATAGAATCGTCAAAAGTCCAGACAGTTTTTAACTCCTTGTTCATTATTTCGTCTCTGCGATCTTTCACCTAAAAAAATAAACAATGTATAACTATTTACCTTTCTGTTGTCTCTCCAGACTGAGTGGCTGTAACCTCTCAGAGAGAAGCTGTGAAGCTCTGGCCTCGGATCTCAGCTCCTCCTCTAGTCTGAGAGAGCTGGACCTGAGTAACAACGACCTGCAGGATTCAGGAGTGAAGCATCTGTCTGCTGCACTGAAGAGTCCACACTGTAAACTGGAAACTCTCAGGTCAGGCTTCATGCACCAGTTCAACTGATGACCATTTAACATCTGATTTACATTAAAGAGGACCTATTATACTACTTTTCTGGTCTTAATGTCTTGTTTTACACTGCTATAGAGCAACCTGACACGAATCACATCACAAAAAACTATGTAGATTTTCGGGAAGCTCTTTCTCTTATTTTGGCGATCCAGCACGTCCTGTCAACACTTGAGTGTGTGTCCTTCGGCCATCTCCGCTCCCTCCGCCTGTGCTTCGGCCATCTCCGCTCCCCTCCCCCCCCTCCTGCAAACCCCACTCCGTTGTGATTGGTTACCTTCCTTCCGGAACACTTTCAGTGGCGGGAAGCGCGAGCATGGACCTATAAGGGCGCGAGGCAGACGCGAACAGGGAAGTGACAGCATTACCATACATGGAAACATCCGCGTGGTGACTTCACAAAGTTACATGCGACGTCACGAAGTTACAAAGCGTCAAGCCGCTTTGAACACGTGACTTCTCGACTGGCTAGAATAGTGTTTAGTGCTCTGCACAGACACCCCAGACGGTCAGCAGGGAATACGTCGAAATGCATGTAAGTCATTATTTGATAATTTAGTATGGTTAAGCATGACTATAAATCATCATAACAACGTTTATAGGTCATAAAAGTCAAAAAGCATCATAGGTCCTCTTTAACAAGTTAACCTTTTAAACTTTGTCTACAACAATGATTCATCAAAAGCTCTTTAATTAAACTTCTCTCAGGTCAGATTAAGTTGCAATTTGTCTCCATTACATTTAACAGCCTCTCATCAGGGTTTAGGAATTTATCCTGAAAATATTTTCAAATTCAAAGAACAGAAAATAGAATTTTCCATTGTATTTAGTTCTAGTTAGGATTCACACATTGTAAAACAGAAAAGTATAAACTAAATCAATTTTAAAAAGACTGACAAGAAACATATTTTATGTTTAGTAATCATGCATGAATTAAAATAAAAAAGGTTCTGATTATATATATATATATAAGTACATAGCATCATCAGAGGTCCAGACTCGACATACTAATAAATACGTTTTTCACTCTGTCTTGTTATTTTTTCATCTCCACTATCTTTTAACTAAAAAAATAAACAATGTATTACTATTTACCTTTCTGTTGTCTCTCCAGACTGAGTGGCTGTAACCTCTCAGAGAGAAGCTGTGAAGCTCTGTCCTCAGTTCTCAGCTCCTCCTCTAGTCTGAGAGAGCTGGACCTGAGTAACAACGACCTGCAGGATTCAGGAGTGGAGCATCTGTCTGCTGCACTGAAGAGTCCAGACTGGAAACTGGAAACTCTCAGGTCAGGCTTCATACACCAGTTCAACTGATGACCATTTAACATCTGATTTACATTAACAAGTTAACCTTTTAAACTTTGTCTACAACAATGATTTATCAAAAGCTTTTTAATTAAACTTCTCTCAGGTCAGATTAAGTTGCAGTTTGTCTCCATTACATTTAACAGCCTCTCATCAGGGTTTAGGAATTTCTCCTGAAAATATTTTCAAATTCAAAGGACAGAAAATAGAATTTTCCAGTGTATTTAGTTCTAGTTAGGATTCATTCACACGCTGTACACCATTAAGATATAAACTATGGCTGACAAGAAACTCATTTTATGTTTGGTAATCATCATGCATGAAATGTATAAACGATTCTGATATAAATACGGTACATAGAATCATCAGAAGCCCAGACTCGACATACTAACAAATATGTTTCTCTGTCTTGTTCATTATTTCGTCCCTGCGATCTTTTAACAAAAACAATAAACAATGTATTACTATTTACCTTTCTGTTTTCCCTCCAGACTGAGTGTCTGTAACCTCTCAGAGAGAAGCTGTGAAGCTCTGGCCTCAGTTCTCAGCTCCTCCTCTAGTCTGAGAGAGCTGGACCTGAGTAACAACGACCTGCAGGATTCAGGAGTGAAGCATCTGTCTTCTGCACTGCAGAGTCCACACTGTAAACTGGAAACTCTCAGGTCAGGCTTCATGAACCAGTTCAACTGATAACCATTTAACATTTGATTTACATCAGTTTATAACAAGTTAACCTGTGTAGGATCTCGTATGCTACGTTAATTTATTTAAGGATCTTCAATTGAACTTCGGCAGTTATTTCTTGAAACAAAGAGTGAATTTCCATCAGGTCTTCTTTTTCATAACTTAAGTGCATTTTTCTTTTTATTGTTGAATGGCTCTAAAATATTCTATCTGGACCAAAATGTACATAGACAAAAAAAATAAAATCACCATCACATGTTCATAGTAGGGCTGTACGGTATGGTCTAAAATGTATATCACGGTATAATTTGAAGCATAGACGGTAACGGTATTATATCACTGTTAATTTGTCTTTAAATTAATGCTTGTGAAGGGGTAAAATACTTGCTATTACTGTAGGCCTGTACTCTCATATTAATAGGAAATCTTATATTGCTTGTAAAAAAAATACAATTTATGTTAACAAGTAGAGCACAGTAACACAGCATAGAATAAATCATCCAAATTGTTCAAGATGTTTTTGACTAATCAAAAACCAAAAAGTGTTACACTTGCCCCCGGTCTCCCCTACAGATGGATTTAAACAACATTTATTGTGCAATCTGCAATGTTCTGCTTTGTGGATGGGTAGGGGAGGGAGTCAATATGTTTTTATATGTAAAGCACTCTATGCTGACTTTTTGTGTATGAAAAAGTATATAGTAAATTTGACTATGACTCACTGGGAATGCTGATGATGCTCTGGTGGCTGCCTTTTCTTTTTCTTTTACAATCAGTTTCTGGTTCTTTCATCTCTTAACTTTCATTTCAGTTTAAGCTCCTTGTGTGGTGTTTATTTCTATAAAAACTTGCGGACATGAAAACCACGCGCGCACAAAACAGCTTCTGAGAGCAGACAAGCTTCATCGCGAGGAGTATTTCTCACCGGGTTGTGGGTGAGGAGCGGAGCCTGGCCCTCTCTAGGCGCGCAAAAGTGTTCAACACTCGCTTACGTTTGTAGTTTGTCAGATTGATCGCTCTTTATGTCATGACTGGATGAAGATTTTCCCCTAGCGGATGCTGTTCTGTGAACACCGCAAGGAGCATTTCTCACCGGGCTGTGAGTGACGAGAACGAGCCCGACCTTCTCGAGGGGCGCGTTAACGAGTGTTCAAGACTCGCTCATGGTCGCAGTATGAAAAACTGATCGCTCTTTATGTCGAACTATTTTTGAACGGCAATGCAATGCATTTCTTTTTGTGAATGACACGGGATCTAGCAGCATTGTCATGGATGTATTGGGCACGTGAAGGCTGACGACGACGCAGCGGCCGCCTGCATTCATTGTGTGGTAGTGCTCATCACTGCTTTATAACTGCTATACCAGTAACATGGTAGAGTCAAAATCCATATCGTGGCGCAACTTCATACCGGTGTACCTTCCACACCGTATATACCGTACACCCCTAGTTCATAGATGGTGTGTGTGTGTGTGTGTGTGTGTGTGTGTAGTCTGTCAGGTTGTCTGATCACAGATGAAGGCTGTGCTTCTCTGGCCTCGGATCTGAGCTCCAACCCCTCCCATCTGAGAGAGCTGGACCTGAGCTACAACCATCCAGGAGACTCAGGAGTGGAGCTACTGTCTGCTGGACGGGACGGTCCCGTCTGGAGACTGGACACTCTCAGGTATGAAGAGGCTGCTGTCAGTCTGATAGAGGAGGAAGAGCTGGAGACAGTTTCTCTGGCTCATAGTTTTTCCATAAACATGGTTTTACCTGTCAGCCCAGTACGGCAGAGGTTTGAATTTTCATTACACCAAGGTGAACCGGTTGTTGATGCACCGCCCTCTCGTACCTGTGTGTGAATGAATATGTCCACTAAATGAACTGTTGCATGACTGTTAAATTAAAATATAAAATCATACTCTGCCCTGAGTTGATAACATATAAAAGCAGCACTGCCCTTTTTGCTGTTCATAGTTATAGTTAGTTTAAAATGACTGCCTCTGAAATGCTTTAATGACACAATAACGTACATAGAATTTGCTTTATAATTTGAAAAGTGCTTTATAGAATAAAATCAACAACCTCACACTCACAGACAGAGCGACTGATAACTTTCAGAAATAAAATAAGAACACTTCAACATAACTAGATAAATGTGAACAAACTAAAACAATTAGTAAAATCATGGGTCAATAGAGAAATAAACCTGAACTGAGTAAACACCAGAGGACTAACTCAGTGCATTTGGAAAATAATTGTCAAAATATAATAAATAAATAATGCTGAAAAATAGATAAAATAATCAAAGGATAGAAGTAAAAATAAATACAAATAAAAGTATTGCGCAGTTAAGAAGACTAAGACTAATAGTTTATTAAAAATATATAAGTAAAAAACTAACTAAATAAATAATCAAAACATAAAGTAAATTAATAATTATGATCATAATCATAATAGTTAAATTACATAACTAGGTAAAGGATAGTAAAACATCTAATGGAAGACATAATAAAAGTCAATAAATTAGTTCAGTTAAAAGCCAAACTCAGTTTTACAAAAAAAAACTTCCAGTGTTATATCTGGCAGAGCCGCTGAAGATATTTACACGTCACTGAATAATGAGGCTGATTCCTCATCACTCAGTGACGTCAACACAGTGAGCCCCGTCTCCAGTTTAGGTCAATTTTGTTTGACACAACATGGCCATGAGTGCCAGTGGAGCAACAAGTTAATATAATGTCCATGTGTCCATGCTGAAAGAGTACATGCTGGTCTGACCTCCCCCCCCCTCTCCTTTCAGGGTGGAGCCTGCTGGAGTCCAATGGCTGACACCAGGTCTGAGGAAGTGTAAGTGTGTTTATAATGTTCATAATCATCAAACTGTCAATCAATGAATAGATGATGGATTAATAACTGCTGCTGTGTTGTGTCTTTTTCTCTCCATCAGATTCCTGTGAACTCACATTGGACACAAACACAGTAAACAGAAAAATCTGACTGTCTGACAACAACAGGAAGGTGACACTTGTGAAAGAGAAGCAGCCATATCCTTATCATCCAGAGAGATTTGACTACTATCCTCAGATGCTGTGTAGTAATGGTCTGACTGGTCGCCGTTACTGGGAGGTTGACCGGAGCGGAAGGGTTAATATATCGGTGAGTTACAGAAGAATCAGCAGGAAAGGAGATGGTACAGACTGCAGGTTTGGACATAATGATCAGTCCTGGAGTCTGATCTGCTCTGATCGTGGTTTCTGTGTCCGTCACAATAAGACAGGAACATCCATCCCTTCCTCCTCTGTCTCAAACAGAGTAGCAGTGTATGTGGACTGTCCTGCTGGCTCTCTGTCCTTCTACAGAGTCTCCTCTGACTCACTGATCCACCTCCACACCTTCAACACCACATTCACTGAACCTCTGTATCCTGGGTTTGTGTTCGGGATCGGGTCCAAACCTGGTGCCTCGGTGTCTCTGTGTCGTCTGTAGGGGGAGAGTCTGAACAGGATCACAGTTACAGAAAACTACTTTCAGATTTTTTTTGTAACAAATGGATCTGTCAATTGATTGAAATGGTTCATCTGTAATAACATTATATTATGAAGCATGATAATGTGTACATACACTCACCGGCCACTTTATCAGGTACACCTGTTCAATGGCTTATAGAAACAAAAAGCTAATCAGCCAATCACATCAGTGGCGAGCACAGACATTTTGGGGGGCAGGTGCTCAGTGCAAAAAAAAGGGCACAATATATTCTATCGATGAATGACCAAATCATTTTAAGGGTACTTGTACAAAACCCCCCCTGGCCTAATGACTTTTAATACACACACATAGAGTGTTTCTCAAAGGAATTTGGGAGACTGTGTTTGGGACCCTGGACCTTCTAGGGGTGTCTCCCCCGGAAGCAAAATTTGAACCTTTTAAAGTAAAATTCATCAATCTGGTGCACTTTGAGAAGAAAGCTACGGCTAAATCACCAATGTCAATGTGGGCTATTTAGTACTATTTTCTGGAATAATTTGGAGACACAGAATTACCAAAAAGCAGAAAGAAAAAATGTATGTTTGAAAAAAGTTTCGGATTTTTTAAAATAATACCTTATCCCGAATTCTGTCTTTGAAGTCTTCGTTAGGCCCCTGATCTCCGTACTAATAATATCCTATTAAGGTAAATACAAGATTACTGCAAGTCTTGTAACATAGAAATAACTTATGGTTGGGACAAAATAATATAATTAGCTTATATAGCTTCATGACTGATTTAGTACCACCAACCCACTTTGCGTAGTTAAAATAAAATGTGTGGACAGCTTTTAAGATATTTCAATAACATTTGAGGAACAGTTCAACATTAAAATCTGAGCTTTAAAAGGACCTGAACAGTTAACATGACTGGTCTTGACTCTGACCTTTCATCTTCATCTTCCTCCTTGCTGCTGGTGGATGCTTTCATCCAGGAGAGCAGAGAGCTGCTACCCTGGGCTGCCTGCTGTAGCTCCCTTTCTTTTTCCTTTTTAACCTCTCCTTTTAGGCATTATACTGCAATTTGTAAATAAAAAGAGACCAACCATATGAATAAGACTGCTTGGTTACATTACAACAAGGCACAAGGCTACTTTTTTCTGCAGGCAATTGGGAATTGCCTGTTTGTCATTTAGCAAATAAATTACTGCAAGTGAAGTGTTAATTATATAGCCTAAAGTAAACCTAAACAACACTAAATATTCAGCATCCTGATAGATTCACATGCTGTACCAATGACAAACTCCGCCGACATTAGTTGTGTTCATCACGTCATATCTATCATTGTTTTGGGCTAGCTTGTTAAGCAGGACAGTCGGCTAATTTATGCCCAGCTGTGTGGCGCTGCATGATAGAGGCTACTTTAAAAAAGAGACAAATAAATGCAAGTTATAGCTTGGCAACTGAGGCTTAGGGGGCAAACAATACACTCTTGACTCCATTCATGTATGTGTTACCTCGCTGGTGGGGCAGGGCAGGCCGGGGAGTAGGTGTGTGTGTGCAGCAGCTGTGAACTGCTGCGGCAACGCGCCTCCGTTTGTGTCCACTCTGCGCGTTCACGCTGACAAAGGAAGTGTGTGCGGAGGAGGAGGAGGAGGAGGGGGGCATATTTATTGGGGCATTATTGTCAAACGTTTTTAATCGTTGAGCATTTATAGATGATAATGTCGGCATGGGCCACATACACTGTAAAAAAATTAAAAAAACGATTTTTGTTTTTTTTCAAAAGGGCACTTGATTGGGCCAGGGGAAAAGGGCAGGTGCTTCAGCACCACTTCAGGTCTACCTGTGCATACCACTGAATCACATGGCAGTAATTTAATGCATTTAGGCATTTAGACGTGGTCAAGACATGTACGTGTAGGTGACTTTGAACATGGCATGGTTAATGGTGCTCGGCAGGATGGATCCCCCCCATGGGCAGTGGAGGATCTGGAAAAATTTACATGGGGTGGCAAAGGCGGGGCAAGAGGTCTCGGCAGGGAGGCATGGGAGGATGGTAGCGGGAATCCCCATATATATTATATTGATCATCATTTCTGATAAAATAAGACATTTGTAGCCTATATCTTAAGCCTACATATACTCTATACAACACATTGCTACAACAGAAAACAGGCAGTCATTGAAACATGTTATTTTGAGTGACATGACATTTCATTCTAGTCTAGTGGAATTTATATGGAAGGAGAATAACAATAGGCTACAGTAGTTTAGACTGGGACTGCAGTCAGACCCTCTGTCTACCTTTCACCTGCCTGCTGATCACTACCTGTCTCTGTCCCTCTGTCTGAATATAAAACCTCCTCTTCATCCCTCACATTTATTTCTTCTTTTCCCTCTTTTCCTTCACTTATTTATTCATGTCTTTAACATATGATTATGTAACCTGGTTTAATGTGTGCAGCTCGTTTGCTGTGATATGTGAGAGTTTTTAGTAGGCTATGTTTGACTATTCAAACAAAAATTATCGATCTCCTAGCTAGCACTGTCAGTGTCACTGTAGTAACTCAATGCCTCAGAAACGGCAACTCTCTCTCTCTCTCTCTCTGTCTCTCTCTCTCTCTCTCTCTCTCTCTCTCTCTCTCTGTGTCTCTCTCTCTCTCTCTCTCTCTCTCTCTCTGTCTCTCTCGAAACGGCGACCCAGTGTTAAATTGTATGGATCCGAACATGCAAGTTTTTTTTAAAATATTTTTATCAAGCTCTTGCCTGTAGCCTACTACAATAGGCCTACAAATTAATAAAAGGGCAATATGCTCCTACAAGTCACAAGCGAGTGATTTCCCTTTTGGCCAACGATTAATGGATGTGCTCGTATTGATGAGCTAGCTACTTTTACATTGCATTACATTAATTACAAATTTAACTTTAAGTTAAATTGGTGTGTTTAAAATTCACAAGGGTAAACTAACTTCACCTTAAGATGCTCGGAGCAGGTCAGTTACTCTTCACCGGGCTGCATGGCACAGCAGCGCGCTGACTCGCTGTGTGTGACAAACTGTGTGATCGCCGAAATGCGCATATGATGCAGGGCCGTGGCTAAGTATTTGAGGGGCAGGGCATAAGATTAGATTCAAAATTATTTACTTTTGTTCAATGCATTGTTTGTTTCAATTATTTGAGTGGCTTGTTGATATAGTGGCAATTTGTTCTTACAAGTACATTTTTGATAATGCAAAAGTTAGGAGGGCAGCTGGGGGGGGCAAGGCTCCTCAGTGGGGGGGGCGCTGCCCCCCCCTTGCCCCCCTGTAGAACCGCCCCTGCCCATGGGCCTCGGCCAGCAGCGGACCCGGGTTCAATTCCAGCCTGCGGTTGTTCTCTGCATGTCACTCCCCTCTCTGCCCCATTTCAACTCTGTCTCTACACTATCAATAAAGCATAAAAATGCAAAAAAAATAAAAAATAAAATAAAAACCTTTCTTCCACCTTCTGTTACTCGGTTTCAACCTCAGTAAGTTGTCCCATCCAGGTCTACATGCCTAAATGCATTGAGTTGCTGACACGTGAATGGCTGATTAGTTATATGGCGAGTGTATATCTGCATATGTTTGTCATGCCCAACATCAAATCAGTTTTATTTCTACTGCCCAATACCACAGATACATATTTGCCTCAATGGGCTTTACATTCCATTTAGTATGACACTCTGCCCTTAGACCCTTAGCTCGACCAGGCCTTTATCGGGATTAACACAAATGGAGAAATCAGAGAGAGATCCCTCTCCCAGGACATCATGCAATAGAAAATCACAAAGGGATACACTCATTGACAAGATGTTTACAATCAATTGATCATTGGATTCCCTACCCCCAAAAATGTTTGTCTAGCCACTGGAATCATGATTCAAGGATATCTAGGAGGCAAGATATTAAGAAACAAGCCTTTGAATGTTGCCTTTTTTTGAAATGCTAAAATGGCCCCCATATCGAGGGGCTCATCTCTACATCAGATTTAAAACTGAAATATTCCCAAATAGGGGACGGAACATTTTTCCGATCACAGCTGTTGTTTCAGAGCAATGGAAAGCGCTATTAGTTTAAGTACTAACAACGCTTCAGAAGCCTATCTAATAAGCCTATATAGCCTAAGTGGTTTGTGTCCCAAAAGTTTTGTACATGTAAAAACGCCACTGTGCCCTAGTAGTCAAATGAGTCACTGAGCTGTATATATTTATTTAAATTTTAATATTATTTGCCATTTCTTTTGACATCTCTTTTCTCTCTGTCATTGTTATCATGTATGTTTTAATGAAGTTGATGTTTTAGTTTTTTTAGCTTGTCTGTCTGTCGCCTGAGGCTGAGGGGGAGGGATGGAGAAGAGCACATCTTTTTTTTCCAAATTAGTTCCCAAATTTAAATAATGCAAGGAGTAGGAAGAAGTATACACTTAATTAATCCTACCACTTCTCCGCAGCTCAATAATTATGGCAATAAATTAACTTCCCTTCCCTTTGTTATGTTGTAAATACAGTCCATCTGTATATCTGTCTATACAATTTGATATACTATATGTGCAATATATACATATACTGTATTGTTAATTTGGTGTGTTTTGGTTAACTTTAAATATTGTAATCTTTCTATTCTGTGGCCTAGCTCCTGGCGCTCTGTGCTTTTCTATTTTTCTCATACAACTTGCTGACTGTCCATATTCCACGAGACAGTCAGCACGTTTAGATGGAGTACATCATTCTAAAGACTTCCACAGGACTTGTAAAATGCATGTAAACACCTTTATTCTATCTACTTCGCACAAAAATCGGCACAATAACTGACATTTATACCACATAAACAAAGTTACACATGAGAAAATGGTTGGCTTTCTCACATCGAAAGGTTAACTGGCCAATAGACTCCGTTGTGTCTAAGACCAACCCATTGTACGAGGTCCGCCTAAGCCCGAAGGAGTTAAATGTTTAACAGTTTCATTATTTCTGTACACATTCAGATGAGATCTTGCGAGAGCTCTTCACTAGTTCCAGCGCTGACTATACTCTATACGTGACCAGAAAAATAAATTATACATTTTTGAGACCAGCTGAATCTCCGTCTTTTCTGCAGGTTTCCAATTTTAAAAGGATCTGGGTTCTTTCTAACAGTAAAAATATTTGCATACACTCATATACCTATGTGCAGAACTCAAGAACCTATAGTGATACATATTACCTACATCTGTGTAAACAGCACAAGCAAGCATATCAACCCACGTCACCGCATATATTTCTTCTTTTAATTAAAGCGCTTCCTCATCCCTGTATCTTTTGAAAATCATCACTTTTTTACCTTTTTTTGAAAGTTTGAATATTAAGTGGATGGGTTATACCACGCAGTTTGTTGTGCATCATCTAACTTGGTGTGAGGTTCTGGTTCAGAAATAATTCGTCATATTTTGCAGCTTGCTCCTAATTGCCAAAAGGTTGATCGTGGCTTTACGGGGATTTCTTAGCTCTCCAGACCATTTTGCTTTAAAAAATGTTTCCTACTCTTTTGAATCATTTACTCTTGTTTGAATAAGTTGTATATTTTTTCTAAACTTGCTGAATAAAAACAAGTAGATCTTTTGATCTACTGAAAAGGCAGAACTCTCACCAATCGTTTTGGTTTCTTCACTCCACCTGAAAGAGGTTCAACATCAAGCTGATCAGACCTCGAGTTTCCAGTGTTTCCCACAGTGCTTTATGGCTAAGGCCTTAACAACGCCAGACCCCCCACCTTGACCGACCGCCCGTTTCGCCCGTCAAAAGAAATGGTGCTGCACAATTAATCTACTAGCAAGCGCGACGTGTGCTTGTGCATGGACATGATGAATGCATGAGGGTGATGGCCCAGGACAGTTTCAGAAAGTGCCGCACTGTTACGGTCTTTGACCTTTGGAGAAATGCATTCATTTATTTTCAAGTGGAAAAATCATTGTATTCATTATATAAACTTAAAGTATTTTGAAAACAGCATGCTGGTGTAGGCCTACCATTTTTGAATTCTCACAAACTGCCTTACTTAGTTTTAAATTGAGAAATACATATTCCAACACTATATCAATAACCCTAACCTGCCTTTGTATTTAAAAAGAAATCGAAGCAAATAGACTTTCAATAACCATTATGAATCTTATATAGGCTATCGCATCACAGTATTGTCTACAATAATCAGTAAACACAGTGAAAACTCACCTGCCCGGGGCACTCTGGTGGCGTAGTGGATAGAGCGCGTACCATATCGGCTCCGGCCTTCGTTGCAGTGGTAGTGGGTTTAAATCTGACCCGTGGACCTTTACTGCAGGTCATCCCCTCTCTCTCTCTCTCTCTCTCTCTCTCTCTCTCTCTCTCTGTCTCCCCATTTCAACTCTGTACTATCTAATAAAGCTTGAAAATGCCAAAGAATAATCTTAAAAAAAAAAAAAAACTCACCTGCTGTATTATCTGCTGAGGAGTTGGATTTCAGTGCTGACTCCACAGTGGCACTTGTAGAGGTTTCAGGGGCAAAACACCCAAACAGCAAACCTGCAGAAGTATCAGAGTGTGAGGGTGTGAGCGGACAGTTTGCTTTATTCCACGGTCTTAAGGTTTTTAATGGAATAAATCAATTAAATGTCAAGGGAGGAAATACACTTTCGTTATAAACATTAACCATTAACGTTCTTGTTACTTTAAAAGTCCAATATATAAACTTTTGCAAAATGATTTACGTTATATATTTAATCTGGGGGAATAGGAAGCAATCTAGCCAATAAAGTAAAACATTCCTCGACTGTCTACGTTGCCTATACCATCTAGTACATTTATTTTTATTATAAATCAACCGGGTCGGATTTTTCCCGCAGAAATCCAAATGTGACGTTTCTGTGCATTACCGAGCGTGTTCCACATTTAACAGGAGAAGAAAAAGCTCAACTAACTGTTCTGAATCCTAACGCTGATCAAACTAAAACAAACTAAACGGTGCGACGAAACATGAGAGTGATGGACCAGGCAAGTTTACAATAAGTTACTTATTTTCAAGGGGAAAACACATTGTATTTATTATTTCAACTATTAAGTTATTTCTAAAACAGCATGAAAGTGTAGGCATACAAGATTTCTTTATTTTTATGTTTTAAATTGGGAAATACATGTTCCAAAACGACCAATAACCTCTGTATTTAAAAATAAATCAAGTAAATAGGCTAATAATAACCATTAATGAATTATAGTGTATCGCATCATAGTAGGCCTATTGTCCAAGAAAACACTAACACATTTCCTGGGGGAAACACTGTAACTTACCTCATCCATCATTGTAGCCGGTAGAACTGGTTGCAGGCTGCTGTGTTTCTCCGCTGGTGAGGCTTGTTGCTACTCGCGGGCTGTGGTTGTTTAGTCCAATGCTCTCAGGTTGCTGCAGTAGCGTGAACGCTGCAGCTCACTTTACCACCACTGGAGCCGACTTTTAAAAGGAATTTAAGTGGACCTTTATAAAAGGCTCTGCTGATTGATTGACTGTTTTGATTGTGATAATGTCTGTTTGTTGCATCTGAACCTGTGAGCATTCTGACTACTGTAATTTAATTACATTTTTACTGTTTGTCAGACATTATTCTGACTTGTTCTTTGTTTGTTTAGAGGTATTTTAGAAACCATAGCCTGTCTAGTAGTTTTCCTATCCCTAATGTTATGTTAAAACGTTTTTGTTCAATAGAAAAAAATTGTTGAGAAAATGACTGGTGGTGGTGTTTCAGCTTTGTTTTCAAGTTCCAGGCACATTTAAACTGGACGACTAGTTTGTCCGGTAGGTTTAGTATTATACAATTGCGCCATCTACTGGATCAGTTTGGAATGGCAGAACCACCTACTACTGTATGCATGGGAATACCCGGTCAATAATGGATATAATATGGACACAAAACACTATCAATGTTGGATCTTTGTAAGGATGACACCATAATCTATTCCTAATTCATATAAGGACCGAATTAGTACTAGGTATAATAAATAAATCATCTTTCAACTCACATCACCATTGCCATGTTGTTTGTGTGTGTTTAACTGATGGCAAATGAAAACATGCAAGTCCATCGCTGAGGGAATTAGACATTTGAGCACACACGCATTAGCTGGGCCAATTTACCAACGTAAATCCTATGTAATTATCTAGGAAACAATAATAATACTGGGCAAAATGGCATAACATGTAAAACAGTGTCCAAAGGCCCCTACATATGTTCAGCGATTTAAAAAAAACTATTTAATGCGGCTGTGCCATTGTTTTCCTTTGAGGGGAGCGCATGTAACAGGCTCAGTTATTTACTGGTTACATATTATATTATAATTACACTAATATTGATACCTGATGTGTTTTACCTGCGAATCCCTATTTTAGTTTGTCAACAAAGCTCTTTAGTGGAGCAGATAAGAGCTACAATCTTTCAATGTGTGATAAAAACGGGAAAATTGGCATGAGAAGTCTCCATAGCTCACTTGACAAGAAAATTGTCCGAGCCAATGAAATGGAAAAAAAAAAATGTTAATGAAAAAACCCATCAATCAATATATTTATATGAGAAATTTTTAAATTCACAATTTCAAATGTCTCGGACACATGTTTTGTATCATCAACTGAAATATTCTGATGAAAATAAGCACTCCACCGCTCCACTAGCTACGTCCCTTTCTGGTTCACCCTACGTGTATAAACTACTTTTCCCGCCTTTGCCTCTTCCCGTTGTTATTGAACTGATGAAGAGGTTAGTTAATTGTTTAGTAGGTTCCCCGATTTACATGTTATCTTAAACATACTGAACTCTATCCTAACTCTTTTCTCTGTGTTGTTTAACTCGCTAGGAGCTGAAGCTAACGGGATTACTCACTGATGTTTTTGTTTGTGTCTGAGAATAAACGGAGATCGCCCCCAAAGAGATCCTGTCGGCCTTGGGCATTCATTCACACAACGCAGAGAAACCGACAACACTAGCCACACCGGATACACGCAGACGCACATAGTTGCCGCTACCTTGGCTTGTTAGTTAGCTCATTGGTGAACTTGTAGTAACGTTAGCTAGCTAAGAAAAAACATGTTGAATGAATGACCACACGGGACTTAATACTATAATGTTTATGTACTAGCTAGCTAATGTGAAGCGGCTAATGTAACGTGATCGTCAATGTCGAGTGTAATGCGGGTGACAGAGTTCAGCTGCATTTGGCTGGTGACAGGTGCTAACGCTAATCTCCAACCCTGAATATTTACACCACAAACACTGATTGAAACCCACTTTATTTACCTGTTGAATTCACTCTGCTCCTCTCCAGTGACTTCAGTGACAGACCGAATAAACTCCGCGTCCGTGTAATAATCCATTGATAACTTTTAAACTGATCCATCCCAGCGCCGATGCAGGTTGAATCAGAGCCGATTCACCAATGTATCCTTCCGCCGCCGCGCTGCAATGTTTATCCTTCCGCCGAGTCGACCGACCGTTGGCCAGTAGCTAGATCCTTCCAATTGAAAGCTCAACTTATTTGTTAGTTTCATTGTAATAAAGATAAAGTAAAAGGTTTGTTTAGGCTGGTCATTTATAAGTGCAAAAACAGGTCATTTTCCAATTAAGTTCCAATTAACAAATGCATTGAATTTGAAACTCTTCAATAGCCTAATGTATGTAATAGCCTATAACAAGGCTACTAACATGATGACATTTTTTTTGGTGGCAAGTGGCACTGGCTGATTTACTTTACAAATATACCAAAACTGCAAACAGTTCCATACATATTATTTTAGTTTGAATATAGCCTATATTAGTCAGATAGCCTACACTTCTGTAGGCCTATAGAAATTACAGTTTTGGGCATCTACAAATTCCTGCATTTTAACATTTAATCACAAACTAGCCTATATATCAAGAGGACTGTATCATCTTAACTTAGCCAGTGCAGACAGACAGTGTAGTAATGTAAGTTGATAGATAGTTTGTTTAGCCCAATACACAAATTTTCTTCTTCATTTTCTTCAAGAGTTTCTGAATTAGATTGTGTGAGCCTGACTATAGACGCCCCCCCCCCCTGGTAATAAACCTCATTCTGACTGGTTTAGCCCCAAACCGCCACCAGATGCTGCTAAACTACTGAAAACAAAAAAGGGAAATAATAAGAGCTTGCCCGTCTCCCTATAGGCTATCTCAGATCTCCCCAATCTTTTATAAAGCTGCTATGACCTTATATAAGTCTGTATTGTAACCATATACATGTTCACAGTGAGTTATAAACATTAAATAAAGCTATTTTAACGCTTTGCATGTATTTCTCTGACCACAGTTCGCTGAAAACAAAAACAACCGGATGTTATAGTATTTTCAGTGAGGGGCGTAACCTAACCTACACTGCTGCTGCTATTCTCTACGTAAACTTACGCACCGTAATGACGTCAGACGCTGTGTCAGTCGGCGCAACATACGCACGCTGTTAACGTAGCCTGCGTAGCCGCCGTAGCTCGCTGTCTGTCAGTCGTAGGACATTTAAAAATGGCCATAGTTGCGAGCCTCACAACCTTATAACAGGTTAACGGGGCCATTATAACGTTGAATAGCTGTGTGGATATTGGCAGCGGTTGAAGTCACGGTTTGTGTCCGCCCTTTGGAGCAGTTTGAGCGGATAACTTTTGGTGGAAAATGGCAGAAACAATGAGCCATGAGGAGGAAACTAAGGCCTGACACAGTTCCTCAAAGCCGGCCTTAGTTTGCTTTGCAGATTCAAAAATGTTCCACAACATACTCCATGATGGTTATTTATTAAGCCTTTTTCAAGTAAGGTTGTTTTTACTTATGTTTTTGCTTATTTCACAGTAACTGATATGAAGGTAGGCTACACATCTGTGGAAAAAACTTAAGAGACCACTCCAAATGTTCATTGTCTCTCGTTTTACTATTTATAGGCATCTCTTTGAGTAGAATGAACATTTTGGTTTTATAATATAAACTACTGACAACATTTCTACCAAGGTCACCATCAAAATATTGTCATTAAGACCATGTTCAAGAAGTAATGTAGAGATGAAGATTGAAGAAAAATCCAGACTGGTCTCTGAATGTTTTCACCCAGAAATAGGAGGAGCTGTGTCGGGCTTTAAACATGGACGAAGAGGCGCAGGGAGAAGCGTGGAGCAGCTACCAGAATATCTGCAACAACTTCACTCTGGAGGTTTGAGAGTTATATTTATATAAACAGGCCTACCCTACATTATAATTAGCAAACTAATCTTCAACACACACACACACACACACACACACACACACACACACACACACACACACACACACACACACACACACACACACACACACACACACACACACACACACACACACACACACACACACACACTTTCTCTCTCTAATGCACCCAGATACGTCACGCACTCAGATACGTCACACAGACACTCTGTTTCTTACCTATTGTTGCTTAACAAGCTCAACAATAACAGGTGCAGTTGCGCCTCTCCTTGTGGTTTACATTTCAGAACATTTTATTGAGCTGACGGTTTTATCCAAATACAACTGAAGGGACAAACTCAGAACAACAGGAACATGTCAGTAAACACCCCCTTTAACCTTCCTCTCGTGTTAGGGTCGCCACCGACCCGTTTTGGTTTTCAAATGCATAAAAGAACCACTTACATTTTGTTTATTGCATCAAGATTTCTTGACTTTGTCAGGAACCTCTATTTCAATAAAATAAATAAAAAATGTTTCAATTAATTATAAAATGCTCTGGTGGAAATGATAACACTGGTGGTGTTAGGGTCGTTTTCCACCCGGTTATAGAATAAGATGTAAAAAAACAATAACTAGAGCCAAAACTGAAATCATAAGTGCACTGTCAGCCAACACAATGACAGTCAGCTCCTCTCCCAATCATGTGAGCTCTGGGGAGGTTCTCATTTTGACTTGTTTTGCCCTTACACCTGCATAAAAGCGAAACAAACAGAAGGGCACATCCAGACATGTGAAGTCAATTCAGTATAGAGTTGGTGACTTGCAGAGTGCACATCTCCAATTTGCAGTATTCAAACATGAGGAGATATACAGTGAGCCAAGTTCTGGATCATGTTTTTGGTGAAAATGGCCACCTGATTCTAAAAATAAGAGGTGTCAGGTCTGCCGAAGCACTAAGGACAGAAAGATAAAAGTATTGTGCTTTACCTGCAAGAAATATTTCTGCAAAGAACACTGAAAGTGTTGCTCTTTGTCACACATCTGAACACACAACCAAACATTATGCACACAGAGACTTTTACTTTGTTTTTTTTACTAGTTTTGGAACTAGTAATTGATTTCGATTGGTTTGATATGTTGATTGGTTGTTGTTTATTTGACCTTACACATCTATACTTTGTGTTGTGACTTGTTCTGGTTTTCATTGTGTGTTTGTATAATGCTGAAATAAAAGTTTTTTTGCTGTTTCCTGAAATAAATATATATGGGTCGTAATTGACCAGTAACACCATAGATGTTAAAAAAGTCAATAATATTAATATGAAAAAATAAATAAAACAAATTTAGTTAAGAAATGTGTTCTCATACCCCTCAGTAATGATCAGGTAACACAACAACCAAATATGTATTTATATGATTATCTTGAGGTTCATTTTACAATTTTTTTTAATTGGAATTGAGGTGCATACTGACAAAAAAGGCCCAGCCGCCAACACCAAAGGTATTAAAAACAATATTTTCATGTATAAGGGATCCTAACAAGGTAACCAAGCGATGAGAAACAAACTGGATGATAAATTGCCAAAAAGAAAATTGCTCCGTGCCAAAACATCTCAGATTCCCCCTCCGGCTGCCTATCAGAGAAGAGCAACGCCCTGGCTGTTTACTGATGCAAATACTTCACCTGCTTCAGGTACGGTTAAAACTTGTGACACAGATTGTTATGAATACTTTCACTTCTGACTGAACGTTGTGTCGCAGTTTATTTTCTCCTCTAAAGCTCCAGCTGAAGGTAAGAGATCCACTCTGGTCTAATTTTTATTATTATTGATAAAAATAATAATAATAATAATAATAATAATAATAATAATAATATATTTTATTATTTTTTGTGTAAATCTAATTCCAGCAGAAACAGAAAACATGTGTAATGTGTCAAACTCATAACTCAGTTTCACAAGAAACTACAGGTGAAACTCATATTATTATAATATCATGGAAAAGTTCTTTTTTTAATGTAATTTAATTCAAAAAGTGAAAGTTCCATATATTCTAGAGGTATTAGACATATAGTAATATATTTCAGGCATCTTTTTGTTTAACATTTTCAGGATTCTGGCTTACAGCTCATTTTATGAAAATAAAAAATCCAGCATCTCAAAATATTAGAATATTCCTTTAGGCCAATCAAAAAAAAGATTATTAATACAGAAAAGTCGCACCTTTGAAAAGTATTTTCTACTGTACAAATGAAGGAGGTGACACAGCCATAAACAAAGATCCTCCATGTTGTGTTAATGTGAAACAGGGTTTCCGGTAGTCTATTCCATGGCGCCTAACTTCACCCCACCACGCAAAAGTTTAGTGAAGTTTGTTGTCTACTGTTAATATCAGGATATAAATCATTTTGACACGAGGAGTTTTTGGATTTTTTCAAAATAATTTTGTTTCTGTGTGCAAAGTAAAAAATGTTTATCATCTCAAATTAAAGTAGAATGTTTGGGAAAGCTTCGTTAAAAATTGCTTGCTCTGTTGGACAGCAAAAAATAAATAAAAAATAATTTTCATAGGGGAGCTCATCATTTTGTCCTCAACTGTATATAGAGACATGCTAGGGTTCATATCACTGCCTTGAGAGATACTTGCCACCATGCCTAACAACTTTCCTCAGACAAACCCTGTAATGTTATTATAAGTACTAATCATTGTGTTGATGCAGTAATCTGACAGTGCTGTTAGAACGTTTACTGCAGTGAAGGTTTGTACTTAGACTCTCTAAGGGGCCGTGGCAAAACATTAAAAAGGGGCACACACAGGGGCGCCCTTAGCTCAGTTGGTAGGGCGTCCCCCCCATGGGCCTCGGCCAGCAGCGGACCCGGGTTCGATTCCTCTCTGCCCCGTTTCAACTCTGTCTCTACACTATCAAATGAAGCATAAAAATGCCAAATAAATATCTTAAAAAAAAATGGGCACACACACACACACACCGACACTCTCTCTCTCTCTAGCACACACACACACACACACATGCACACGCTCTCTCTCTAGCACACACACACAAACACATGCACACGCTCTCTCTCTAGCACACACACACAAACACACACACACACACATGCACACGCTCTCTCTCTAGCATACACACACAAACACACACACACACACATGCACACGCTCTCTCTCTAGCACACACACACAAACACACAGACAGACAGACTCTCTTTCTTACCTCTTGTTGCTTAACAAGTTCAACAAGCTCTACAATAACAGGGGCAGGTACTCCTATCCTTGTGGTTTTAATTTAATTACATTTTATTAAGCTGACGCTTTTATCCAAACACGATTTCCCGTAAGTGCATTCAACCAGGAAGGAACAAACTCAGAACAACAAGAATCAAGAAATCTCTGAGCGTGTGTGTGTGTGTGTGTGTGTGTGTGTGTGTATATATATATATATATATATATATATATATATATATATATATATATATATATATATATATATATATATTTAAATCTTAATGTCTCTGACCATATACTGATATTGCACTATTTCGTTCCTCTCTTAAATTGTTATTGTATATTATTTTTAGTACATTTGTAATACTGTATAGTTAACAGTATTTTTCATATTTCTTAGTGAGTGTTGTACTTGGAGAGCAGATGGTTAACTGAAGTCACAATTCCTTGTTTGTTTACATAAACCTGGCCAATAAAGCTGATTCTGATCACAATAGTAAGTGCCACATGCAACTGGCCGTGTCCTTGTTGTTTTAAGCAACAATAGGAGAGAGAGAGAGAGAGACAGGAAGAGAGAATGAGAGATGGAGAGAGGGAGAGAGAGGGAGGGAGAGAGAGTGAGAGAGATAAATATAGAGAGATAGAGAGAGGGAGAGAGAGTGAACAGACAAGATACTGTAGATAGACACACCCCCTTATCTGAAAAACATGGCGGATGCTTCATAGTCTGACTCAAGAACTTTGTTGGTAAAAAAAACCTAGAAAAGCAGAAACAGTTACAAAAATACCAAACAGAGATTAAATCAAATATAATTTCTCACAATTACTTTACATATACACCGTGGTGGATAACAGTCAACATTTAGAAGAATAAGAAAAAAGTAAATTTTACTCCTAAAATAGTGTCTCGAGGCATTCTGGGAAGACTCCCCTCACTTCCCCAAAAACGTTAAATATTAAAAGCCTCTGTAATAAACCCAAATCCACTAAATCCTTCTAACTTTGTCATTTGGGGAGTTAGTATGTATCATATTGCATAGACACATTTTCATGTTTCTTAAAGAGATCCTATTATACTACTTTTCTGGTCTTCATTTCTTGTTAAAAACTGCTATAGAGCAACCTGACACCAATCACATCACAAAAAACCATGTAGATTTTCGGGACACTCTTCCTCTTACCCTAGCCAGCACAGCAGTCTCTCTCTACACACTGCTTTGAGCTTCTCCGCCCCTCCCCCTCTGCTGCAAACCCCACTCCGTTGTGATTGGTTACCTTCCTTCCAGCGGCAGGAAATTTTCCAGGAAGGTGGGGGCATGCAGCCGGAGCTTGCCTGAGCAGCAGCATTACCATACATGGAAACATGACAGAAACCACCCGAGCGTGACAGAGAAAACCCGGAAATTTGAACAAGTTCGGCTCGACCGGCTGCCATAGTGTTTAGTGCTCTGCATAGCCACCCCAGACGGTCAGCAGGGAATACGTCGAAATGCATGTACATAATTATTTGATACTCTAGTATGGTTAAACATGACTATAAATCATTATAACAACGTTTATAGGTCATAAAAGTCGAAAAGTATCATAGGTCCTCTTTAAGTAAACCCACAGAATCTCCCTGGTGTGTGTGTGTGCGTGTGTGCATGTGTGTATGTGTGTATGTGTTTAGGTTGGTGTCTCTCTGTTTTGGGTGTTTGTTTTGACATGTTAGGGATGTATTGCTTTTTTACACTGTCTGTTGCTTGTGACCTTTGACAGCTGTCTTTATTCTAATTTCTATTCTATTGTTTTTATTATTTATTGTCTTTTCTTTTTTTATCTAGATTCACTTTTTCCCAAAAATTTGATCACAAAAAAAAACATGTTCAACCTAATTGAACAATCAAATAAGATCCAAAACATTAAATTACAAGTTGTTTCAATGAGTAAATATTGATTGTTGTACATACAGGCCTGCTGTACTTCACTCTTCATGTTCTGTTTCTCTGTAGAAACCAGGTGGCGCCATCTGCTGGAGGTCAGCTGTATGAACACAGAGGACGTTTGAAATGATCTGATAGTGACGTGGCTCACACAGGTAGAATACAAACTACTTTACACACTGCTGGGTAGCTCAGCCTGTTACAACATTTGGTTTTTCAGTTGATTATATTTTGTATTAACAATTTGAATGTGAAAAGTAACTAAAGCTGTCAGATAAACAGATAAACACAGGATCAATTAATGAATTTCATCTGTAGCTCCTTTGCTCTCTCTCTCTCACTCATACTCACACACACACCATGTTGAAACACATTCAGAATTAAAACTGCAAACGTCTTCACTTCACTGCAGCTTCATGGCGCCATCTAGTGGCCTGATAGTAGAAGTGCAACAGCTGATGATGAAGTGTTATTTTGACTTATTTTGGGGAGAAGGGGATTGTCTTTCTTAATTTTTTGATGGAGACAAATTTAGATTAGAGTAGAATCTTTATTGTCATTGTACAGAACATACAATGAAAATCAGGTGCACTCAAGGACCGGACTCAAGAAAAATATCTCTTCTAATAATGAGGGGAACATATCCCCTGCAGCCCCCAAAATGTCTTACTGACGGGCAAAACGGACGGACTGCGCAACCACCAGATGCCACAGTTCGATTGACGATTTTTGTCAATTTTATTTTTTCTAAAACAATGGTAGTTAAAGCAACAGGCGTGCGTTGCCTAGGAGTGTAAAGTTTACAGGACTAGTGATAGAAAAGAGGATTTCAGTGGATGTTGATGTGTTTTCTCTGCAGGTGAAAGTGTGTGTGAAGGTGTGGGCTCTGCTATGGATCAGAGTGAGGACAGAGAGGAGGGAGGGGAACATGGCGGCCAGACCAAAGCTCAGAGGTGACATGAGGATCTCTACCTGTCCATGACTCAAATCACTGCACCGTCATTATTCACTCTCTTCAGAATCTGATCAGCTATTTCAGTTTGTTTCTGTTTTGTACACTTATTTTTGTATGCTGCAAATGATATAATTTCACCTCTCAAATAGGCTTTCAGAGCTTCCCAAATTGTTGCATTGGACACCTCTGGTGTTTTATTTATACTCAAAAAAGTTTTAATATGTGTAGAGATGTGTGAAAGAAAACTCTCATCTGTGAGCAACAATGGATCCAGTCTCCACTGCCTTCTTGTATACTCAGCGTCAGAGAAAGCCAGTTGAAGGAGCAGAGGAGCGTGATCTGAGATCACAATACTTTCATAACTGCATGACTTTAGGTCTGACATCAATGAATTATCAACAAAAAAATAATCAATTTGGGTGTAGTATGGTGGACATGTGAAAAGAATGAATATTCTCTTCCTGTGCCAGCATTAATCGCTGGCGCAGGAACTTAACTTAATCGCCCATGGTCAGAGTCGTGTAAGTGGGTTTCTTGAAGGAAAACCATTCCAGCCCTGAGCCGTTTTAGGTGGGTTAAGACCTTACCCCTTTTCACTTGGTGATTTAGCCCCTTGACATTCCAACTAATTAAATTAAGATTGCCCTTCATCTAGCTCAGTTATAATGAGAGTAAAAAGAGTTGCTCCGATAACAAAAAGAGTATCAAAATACAGAGGAAAAAAAAACACACAAAAAAAGGAAAACACAGGTAACTGAAAACACAGCAGGTGATGGCTTATCAGCTAAACCCCCAGTTAACACCAACCCATCCCACCCAGAACCCACCCCATATATTGCTCTAAACAGCAAACCCCGAAAGACCCTTACTAGTCTCACAACAAACATTCCAAGCCTTAACTTTCTAGTCTATGCTAGCTTCCCACATAAGTCTTGTACATTTCACCCCATAACAGCCTAGTAACACTATGAACAATCCAGCAAACTGTCAAAATGACAACACACTAAACAAGCATACCGTGCTCAACCAACAAATTCGAAATACAAAAAAAAGAACAAGACGTGAGTTAGGCAAGCTGTCCAAATGGCAAAAAAATAAAAGTAAAAAAATAAAGAACAGACAAGCTTATCTAGCCGTTTTAAAATAGAGATACAAATAAAAAAAAAGTGAGTGAGCTAGACAATATGTCAAAATGACAAGCAACAAAAATGTCACGCTCACCCAGCTGATTTACTCATTTTAAAAAAGGGAGAAAAAAATGCATGTGGTACCATCAGTCTGAGAGTTTGGCTGGGGATATGAAAAGAGCATTTGTCCACATTGTATACTCACAGCAGGCAATCGTATTTACTACGGACTCACACCCAGTGTAGATAAGTAGTTAGATGCTTCAGAGACAGTGTTATGGTTTGACGCTGGTTGGACCCAAGAGCAGGCAGAGACAGAGACAGTATAGTGATCACCACAGACAGACAGCAGCCACTTTCTCTCGCCGCTCTGGAGAGTAATACGAAGCCTCGCAGGGAAGAGGAGAGAGGGGCGGAGACCGCGCTGATAAAGCTCAGCCATGACCCGCTTGTATTCAGCCCGCTGCTTCACGACCTCCGCGCTGTAGTCCTCGTAGAACCGGAGCTTGTGGCCGTGGTACTCCAGCTCGCCCTGTTTACGTGCCTCTCTCATGATCAAGTCTTTAATCTGGTATCGGTGGAAGCGGATGATGACGGGCCGCGATCTCTCGCCCGGGCCAGGTTTGGGTGCCAGAGTGAGGTGAGCTCTGTCCAGCTCCGGGGAAGAAGGGAGAGCTTGATTACCAAAAACCTCGACGAGGAGCTGGGAGAAAAAGGCGGTGGGGCATGCGCCCTCAAGTGACTCTGGTAAGCCCACAATACAAACGTTCTGTCTCCTGCTTCTCCCTTCCAAATCCGACAGTTTAGATTTCAGCGACTTGTTGTCTACCTGCAGTGAGGAGCACGTAGCCTCAAGTTGCTCCAGGCGTCTGCAAACAGTTTCTGCATTCTCCTCGAGATCGGTTATACGTTTCCCCTGGCTTGAGACCACGGCCTGGATGCTGTCCAGCTTAGCGTCCATGCTGGCGAAAGCTGATTTAAACTCGGCAGCTAT
Organism: Hyperoplus immaculatus; assembly: GCA_949357725.1. Taxonomy (NCBI): domain Eukaryota; kingdom Metazoa; phylum Chordata; class Actinopteri; order Uranoscopiformes; family Ammodytidae; genus Hyperoplus; species Hyperoplus immaculatus. Next base: position 80,041 of record CASHTC010000943.1, on the reverse strand, counting down.
CGCTGCTCTGTGCTGTTCAAGCAGACCCGGAATGGAAGCCACTGAGCTAGCACCAACGTCCATGCTAACCACGCTATCCGAGGACATATCTGACTCTGCCGAATCTCTTTTTGCGTTTTTCTTTCCTCTAGGCATTTCTCCAAAACAGTATCAGTGTTACCGGCAACACAAGCACAAAAAAAATCGACGAGAATAGGGTTTAATCAGTTAGGTCTGAAATAGTTAGTGGGAGCTATAGAGCGATCGCACCTACCCCATGCTCTGTAACCCGGAAGTCCCTAAATGAACCTCTTTGATTCATTTATCAATACTGTTATTTTTAACAGGATCAATCAGAGACCAGACTCTCCTGGAGCCAGCTGTTTGTCCTTCAAGAGCGACAACTCAAAGGATAATTTCCTTGATTTTAAAGGACAACAACCGTCTGCTGCAGAGAGGTAAACTGTCACTAACATTTAAATATCTCTGATTCATGTTTTACCTGTTTGTTTACTTTCAGTTTTTTGTTGAAATTTGTCTTCTTAATAAATGTTGTTTGTCTTAAATTAGTTATAGAGGTCTATGTTTATACTGTTCTCAATAGACTACTTATTCTATAATTTAGTGGTACTCTTACTATAGGCCCTATAGTATAGGGCTTATGATCAATCTATACCAGAGGGAGGGCAAGATTTCCAACATCAAACACTTTAAAAAGGCTCAGAGGTGACATGAGGATCTCTAATGGCGCTTTTCCACCGCATGGTATCAGCTCGACTCGACTCGACTCGACTCGACTCGTATTTTTGGCTTTTCCACCGCAATTTCATGGTACCTGGTACCACGTAGCGGCTGCTTTTTTGGTATCGCCTCGCTCTAGGGTCCAAGCGAGCTGAGCCGATGCTAAAAGGTGACGTTGGCAGACGGCCGGCCACTGATTGGCCAGAGACTATTGTCTGGCCAATCAGTGGCCAGAGACTACCGGCTTCATTCTGTTGTTTATTCTCCCCAACTCTCCGGGACTTTTGAGTGTATTTACGCCGCGTGCAGCCTTCTCTGGCTCTATTTCATTTGATTTGCATCACAGATCCGAATTTATTTTCCATATATTCGCTAAGCTCACCCAGTGTTGGTTGTTGGGGAAGTTACTTACATACGAGAGGAGACATGTAGGGCAGCTAGCAGCTAGGCTAAATAGTAGCCAGCTGGGACAGACATGATAGCGAGCGATTACATTACAAGCCTCGGACTGAACTGATTACCTCAATAAAATATTCAGGCTGAGACAAGGCTTGCATTTGAAAACACGTATCCTGAAACATGCACTAAACAGTCAACTTTATCATGCCCGTGTTTACGTGCATAGGGATGTACGTGACGCATCCCTACAGCTGACTGTGGCAGAGTCACACATCGGGACAACAACCATCCCTTTTAATGGCCCGTAGCAATATTCTTCTACTTCTTTTAGCAAACAGATACAAGGGGGGTATTTCTTAAACATTTTTTATCCGTGTTTTTGGCGGTTGGTTCAGTTAATAGTGCAACAACTGCTCGTAATTTCTGCTTTGCTACTTTGCTCCGGAGTAGGCTTTCAGCCCCTTACGACGACCCCGCCCACGTTCAGCAGGTATATCTATTTGCGGTGGAAAACGACCCGTGCTGCTACCAAACCAAGTTGAGTCGAGTCGAGTTGAGTCGAGTCGAGCTACATGTGCGGTGGAAAAGCGCCATAACTGTCCATGACTCAAATCACTGCACCATCATTATTCAATCTCAAAGCTCTGTGTGTGTGTGTGTGTGTGTGTGTGTGTGTGTGTGTGTGTGTGTGTGTGTGTGTGTGTGTTGTGTTCAACAGACCAGACTCTCCTGGACCTGGACCTGGACCCAGCTGTTTGTCCTTAAAGAGTGACGACTCAAAAGATGGTTTCATTGATTTCAAAGGACAACAACTGTCTGCTGCAGAGAGGTAAACTGTTAACAACATTTAAATATCGCTACACCATCATTATTCACTCTCAAAGCTCTGTTATTTTTTTTTTTTAAGATATTTTTTTGGAATTTTTTATGCTTTATTGATAGTGTAGAGACAGAGTTGAAATGGGGCAGAGAGGGGAGTGACATGCAGAGAACGACCGCGGGCTGGAATCAAACCTGGGTCCGCTGCTGGCCGAGTCCCATGGGGGGGGACGCCCTACCAACTGAGCTAAGGGGGGGGGGGGGGGGGGGGGGGGGGGACGCCCTACCAACTGAGCTAAGGGCGCCCCCTTAACTACTGTGTTCTTGGTGCAGTGCAGATTATATACTGTGTTTCTATCAGGAGGAAGCTGGAAACACCAGAGCCCAGCTGTTTGTCCATGTGGGAACGTATATTATACAAAGATGGACATCAGTCTGTTGATCTAAGGTAAGGATGTGAAACACTTAGTGAGATCTAGTTTTTAAACCTTCTATAGAAGATCAGTGAGTATAGTGGCTTTTCACAATATTACAAAGCAACTGCTCCTTCAAAGTACAACAAAAAAACTAAACAAACCTTTTAAACAGAACGATTCCTCTTATGCTTTATAAAGGTAAAACAAAGGATATTTAAGCCTCTAAATTGCGATGTACTTTCCAACAAACTGTTCCGCTCACTCATCTCCTTCTGTCACCCACTGGTGATTATAAAGGCAACATATTATGCACTTTGCTGTCAGTTTTATATGGTCTAAGTAGTCCCTAATACTTATTTTTTTAGATGTTTGCTGAAAAACCCGTTCAGATCATTTATTGTAGCAAGCCTCTATACCCTGATTGTCCTCTGGTTTCAGGATGACCTATATTTGTGCAATCTGGCTGGCCCCTCCCACCTCTCTGCCGGCCCCTCCCACCTCTCTGCCGGGCTTTTTTTATATGGGCTCTCCCACCGTCTCTGCCGTGCTCTCGCGATACTAGAGAGACACTACGTGAGTCGTGACTGCGAGTGTTTACTCGGAGGCTCCGGGCCAGAGCTAAGCTAAGAGAACAGTTTGACATGACCTGACATGATTAAAACCAGTGAAAACAGTAGCTTCAAAGTTTGATTTCTAAAAACGAGTCATTTTCAGACTGCTGTCGGGAGTATAAACAGCGTGTTATGAGCAAAACTTGGTGCTACAACAGAAGCTACATGGGCGCTAACGCTAAAAATAAGACACAGACGATAAATTAAACTAAAAGTACCACACAAATCAGTGAAAAAAATATATTCAAAATTGACTTCCACACTATTAAGTTACAATCCTTTGTCCTGGTAAAAACGAGGCATTTCCAGACTGGTTTGGGCAATAGAATTATGTTTTTATGAGCAAAAGCTGAATGCTTGTCCCAAAGCTAAATAGCTATACACCAGTCAGGCAAAAATACCAATAAAAAAATTTCTTTCAGTTTCACTGTTTGCAAAAACCCACAAGTAGCTTCCTATCCATTGTGTTATTAAAAACGAGGCATAGACTGCTGTGGTTAAGATTAATGAGTGGAGTATGAGCAAAAGCATTCTGTGTTGGTGTATGTAACATTCAGGCTGTACTACGGGCATCTTGCCGCTTAGCGGGGAAAGCAACATGGCTGTCGCTCAGAAAAATTTTCAGAGGATCTCATGGGATCTCGGGCACGGGATCTCGGGGCCGTGGACCAATAAGAAATGGGGGGCGGGGGGGGTGGGGTTATCATAGACTACTGCGCGGTGGAAATTTCTGGTTACTAATGTGGGGGGGATGCATCGACGCATGGACATATAAAGAAAATATGGGGATGTGGCTGTGCCGACTATTACGTAATAGTCGGCGAGAATTCTGACTGGAGTATATTGGGGGGGAGGGGTGGGGGTTTCAGAAAGGGGGAGAGTGAGAAAAGGAGAGATTGTTATTTTTTTTTGATATTTTGGCAGTCTCTAGGCACACCGTGGACCCATGGATATGTTAGAACACATTTAAAAAGTGCATTTAGCATAATATGTGACCTTTAATGCCTTAACTAAAAACACGCCTAATTATGGAAAGTCCACTTCCGGCCTACACTCTGCGAGAGTGTAGGCCACTGATTAATTTAATGAAGAGGAAAAACACCACACAATAAACAGACATGTTTCGCTAAACACATGACTCTCTTCACTCTTGCGGAGGTGACTATACACGACGATTTAATGCGGAAATGATTCTTTCGACCAATCAACGGACGGCAGTGTGTACCTCCACCTCGCTCAGCTCGCATATTTTGGGACCCTACCCAACTTTTGGCAATGGAAACACCAAAATAAGCTGACCAAGCCGCCCCGCCCCGCTGCAATCACTTATTTTTACAATTACAATTATTCACTCTCAAAGCTCTGTGTTGTGTTCAACAGACCAAACTCTCCTGGACCTGGAGCCAGCCGTTTGTCCTTTAAAAGCGCCGACTCAAAAGATGGTTTCATTGATTTTAAAGGACGAAAACCGTCTGCTGCAAAGAGGTAAACTGTTACTAACATTCAAATTTCTCTGATTATTGTTTGAACTGTTTGTTTATTTTCAGTATGGTTCTTCTTCACGTGTGAAAGCTGCTCAGTGTAACTACTGTGTGAATAAGACAAACGATGTAAAGCGCTTTTGAGAAAAGTGATATATAAGTGCAGTCCATTTAACGTGACCAGCTTTGGGACACGTTAAAAGTCCTAAATGTTCATAATCAGCAGAAGGATTCAATAGTAGTTTGCAAATTCAAGCTTCTATCACAGTCATTTGGGGGCCTCATTTTTACTTTTACATCTCAAATGATCAACATCAGAGATGACAGTAAGGCTGAACAATTCATCACCTTCCCAAGGTGGTCTTGTCCCTGCCTTTGAGGCGGACCGCTCTCACTTTGGAGGTCTCTCTTAATTTCTGAAGGGGTTATGCTCCATATATGCCCGGCTGTGTTCCGCAAACCCCTGGAGGCAAAGGGTATCCTTACCTCCAGGGGGGATTTTGTTTTATTTTTTAAGATATTTTTAGGTATTTTTCACCTTCTATTTCACCTGGGCCGGATTCTAACCTGGGTCCGCTGTGAGTACCGATACTCTATGGTCAGCACTCTACCCACTAAACCACGGGAGCGCCTCACTCCAAACATGATGTGATTTGAGCTCATTCTATAGAACCCCAGACACGATAAAAATATATTTTTAAGGTATTTTTCACCTTTTAAGAGACAAAGTGCAAATGGGGTGAGAGAGACAAGAAGAGAACGGCCCGGGCCAGAATAGAACCTGGGTCTGCTGCGATGAGGACTGAGCCCCAATGGTCAGCACTCTACTCACTTAACCACGGGAGCGCCCCAACTGCAAATTTGATTTGACCTACTGTAATTCTTTATGGTTTCTCCACAGAGTCGACCAGGAGATCTCAGAGGTTCCCAGTGGTCGGTCTGCCCAGCAGCATCAAACACACCTGGACTCCACATTCAGGGTCTGTACATGTACAACAACTTCTTTCCATCTGTTCTGTTCACAACAACCTCCATGTTTAACTGTTTAGACCAGTGGACTGTCAGTCTGTCCAACATGGATCTGATGTTTGCTTCATGGTTTTAGTGTGATCGTGTCGTTCATATAATATTCTGTTCCAGCTGCTGGAGGAAAACATCGTCACATTTGTGAAAAACGAGCTGAAGAAGATGCAGAAGCTTCTGAGTCCAGATTACCCAGAATGCTTAGAGGGTCAGAGTGAGGATGAGGAGCAGAGCAGCAGCAGAGAGGCATTTCTGAAGATCACACTGGACTTCCTGAGGGGAATGAAGCAGGAGGAGCTGGCTGACCTTCTGTGGAGCAGTAAGAGGATTTCTCTAAAGGTTCATGTGATTGTGCAGATCCCTATGAAGTTCCTACCATTTAGTGGACATTGACCGCGTTTCCCAGATTCGATCGTTCTTTGGGACCAAAGAAGGCTCGAAAGAAGGGTTCGCCTAAGAAGGAGAGCTAAGATGCGGGTGTTTCCCAGATGCCATCTTAAGTGCCTTCTTTGGAGAACCGTAAGATGAAGCGAAAGAAGCATCGAAAGACGCTCTTAGTGGGAGCTGTCCACCGCGGTGGTGCTGAAACTGAATAAATCGATGCCAGGCAAATCGATCACCCACCTCTTTATCAGCGCATAAGTCACACACAGCGCCCCATGGTCACCCCCACACAGGTGGAATTAGCATTTTGGCATTTTGCATCGAAATGAGGGTGTCAAACCTAGCAACAAAAAGTCCCAGGCAATTTGTAAGCGTAGGATCGTGTGCGTATTGTGCGCCCTTTCAGCACAGCATGTTTACCGCTAATTTCCCACTTGTTACATGGTCAGAAACGTGGACACTATACTCCCACATACTGTATGAAACACTACTTCCTTAACATTCCAGTGCCAGACTTTCAGGTAAAGCACCCGGACACTGCATCAATAATCATAGTGTGCAGGACGTTACATGTAGCCTACATCTGCTGGTTCTGTTTATTTATTTCAGCCTTCTGGCCTGAGAGTTGATATGGGTGGTGTGGTGGTTGTGGATTTATGGTTTAGTGATCAGTGCTTGGTGACTGGTGGTAAAGGGGTAGGGGCTGGGGGTTGTTGGACCTCAGAAGAGGTTAATATGTTCCTAAAAACGCAGCGAAGCCAGGAGCTGCATCTCCGGGCTGAAGGCAAAATTGCAGCGGGTTGCTCTGGATGTGTGGAGACACCAGAGAGATCAGCCGTTGGATCTCCGCACGGGGCAGCCGGTACTTTGCCTGGACGGCCCGGTCTGATAGCACGTCCAGTGGGGAGAAGTGCCGACGCACGTATGCATTTATGTAAACCGTCTGGCTTCGCGCACGGCGAGGCTGTTGTTCGCAGCGAGAAGGTGTTGTATTTCAGCCATGGTTTCTCACACGCGCAGACTTTGGCAACGCCTTTATAGCAGGTGGAGCCGCTCTGGATGAGGTTCAGCTGAGTTCAATTAAATCTGTTTCCTTGATATCTGTGAAATGCCACAGGGTTGTGGATGTTTTTTTATGTGTAGTACTATAAACTCATATGTGTGTGGAAAACGTAAACGTGTAATTCATTAAAAAAAAAAAGTTCTCTACTATTAGTTTATGTTTATTGCGCCAGGTCCGCATTGAACATTGTTTTATTATTTCGAAAAGTGGAGGAAATAAATTTCCCTGACGCGGCATGATCACTGACGATTTGGTCGCTAAGAAGGCTGTAAGAGTGGGTCAGCTCCATATTACACTTCCGTTTTAGTGAAAGAGCTTCTTTCGCTAAGAACGACTCTGGGAAACGCATTCTTCTTTCACAGCGTTCTTTGAGCGCTCCAAAGAGGCACTTAGCTCCAAAGAGGCTCTTAACGAATCTGGGAAACGCGGCCATTATTGGTAGTCTTTTCTTTTTGTTCACTATCTGTCTAGCCTTGCTCAGATACACAATCGTGAGGACAGAATAATGAGGGTGAAATTGAACTTTTACTACTGTAATGTCTCAAGAGATGGACCAAGACATATTCATGAACTCATTCTATAAGTTCTTTACATTTTTAAATATTTCCCCTGACTCATTGATGTTATCTTGTGTGTATTCATTCAGGAACCATAACTTCAATGTGTCAGCGTGAACTCAAGTCCAACCTGAAGAAGAAGTTCCAGTGTGTGTTTGAGGGGATCGCTAAAGCAGGAAACCCAACCCTTCTGAATCAGATCTACACAGAGCTCTACATCACAGAGGGAGGGACTGGAGAGGTCAATGATGAACATGAGGTCAGACAGATTGAAACAGCATCCAGGAACCCACACAGACCAGAAACAACCATCAGACAAGAAGACATCTTTAAAGCCCCACCTGGAAGAGATGAACCAAGCAGAACAGTGATGACAAAGGGAGTGGCTGGCATTGGGAAAACAGTCTTAACACAGAAGTTCACTCTGGACTGGGCAGAAGACAAAACCAACCAGCACATACAGTTCATATTTCCATTCACTTTCAGAGAGCTGAATGTGCTGAAAGAGAAAAAGTTTAGCTTGGTGGAATTTGTTCATCACTTCTTCACTGAAACCAAAGCAGCAGGAATCTGCAACTTTGAAGAGTTCAAAGTTGTGTTCATCTTTGACGGTCTGGATGAGTGTCGACTTCCTCTGGACTTCCACAACAATGAGATCCTGACTGATGTTACAGAGTCCACCTCAGTGGATGTGCTGCTGACAAACCTCATCAGAGGATATCTGCTTCCCTCTGCTCGCCTCTGGATAACCACACGACCTGCAGCAGCCAATCAGATCCCTCCTAACTGTGTTGGCATGGTGACAGAGGTCAGAGGGTTCACTGACCCACAGAAGGTGAGCACATCTACATCAGAAGCGCCATTTACACTTCATGTTGCACTTTTATTTGAATGTCTATATTTATGATTTATCACTGAGTTCACAATTGCAATTTTTTTCAAAGTATGTTTAAAATTCTACCTTTTTATTGACAATGTTATCAGTGTATCTTGTATTCTTAGCTCGTACAACAATCAAAGTAATTAGATAATATTATATTTTATTCAGCTTTACACAACTTCAATATTACGTTTACCTTGTCGACTGAGCAGTTTGGGAGTTTATTCAAAGTAAAAGAGCCGTTGAGAAGCGTATTGTTGTCATTCATCTCCGTGACTCCTGAAGTAGGAAGCTGCTGCAGAGGCTTTTCAACAAGTAAAGGGTGACAACGTAGCAGCACTGAGTGTTTTCTTGTGCAGTTTATTATTTATTAGCTATTTTCCTAGAGATGTTCTGAGGTCTCACTCAGAGCTGGACTGGGACAAAAAATCGGCCCTGGCATTTTTGGCCATGGCAGCCCACCATGATTATTTATACGATATGCGGAGGCACACAACATACCAGAGGATATATGCGCATATTGTGCTGTTTCAACAATTAAAATAAAGCGCAGTAGCCTACATGGATGAGAGTAACCATGTGGAACAATTGATACAATTTTTCACTATACTTAGAGACTTTCATCTTTGGAGAGATGGCTACAATGCCACAATACCCATCTTGAAGTGAAAGTGGTTGTCAAAGAAACATTGCTAGAGATGTCTTTTCAGTGTTAAATGAAAATACTGTTTATACAAATGTGTAAATTGGTCATACAAATACAAATAAAAATAAAACACTTTGGTACAATCATAATTTTTATCTTTTATATAATAGACCAAAATAACCTTTGTTCATTCAATGTCCACATGGAAAAACAGGAGTGGAAAATAAAAAAAAATATCAGATCCTCATGATTAGACGCTTAAAAAACGTTCACACTAAAAAAATAAGGCAGATTACAGGACTTTGAAGAAGAGAGGGTTCTGCATTTGGGCACAATGGAGGATTTGCAGCTAGGTCAAATCTCCTCTGAAATGACTAATGCTTATAATATGTACAGTTTGAACCGTCTCACTGTCAGCAAAAAATGCAAGAACAGAGAACAACAGGAAGAATACACAGTGGCCCTCATTTATCAAACTTGCATTGAAAATATGATTGTTTTAAAAAAAAGTTGTCATGTGGCTCACTTTACCCCAGCTGTGGGGTAAACTGATGATCCACTTGCTTTTTCCACTCTGAAACTACCATAACAACACATTTTGTAACAGTTAGAATCCTGAAAGCTAAACACACATTCCAGAACTAATGTCGGACTAGTAAAAGAATGATGGGGTTTGGTCAATTAAGCAAAGCAAATTTTCTAAATACTTGAAAGTAACTCTGCACAAAATCAAATACAACACATTATAATCCATATTACGATTTCGACTTGAAAAGGTCTAATCTAAATGAAAAGCTAGTATCACAAGGTTTATTAGTTATGTCCTATCAAACCCATATTAACCAACTTGTAGTACAATGCTTAAATTGTTTATTATTCCTTCATATAGAAAACTCTCCGCTCACCACTGTTCCTACCAGAGACGCGAACCCCGGCCGATTTGTTTAATAGCACTGGATTTACCCTCTGGACCAACCTGAGTTTCACTTCTAAATAAAGTATAATATTCAATATATACCACCGTGTGTAAAGTGTTTATTTTATCAGAGCCACCTTTTGTTAGAATAAGGTCGACCTCCGCTAAACTATTCACTCTTTTAAATATTGCTTCTCAAAATGCTTCTCTATGTTTTAAAATAAAGATTTCACTTCGCACATTATTGTCTGTAAGTTATACGTAACTTAGTATGTAACCCACCCTTCTGTTTAAAATATAACATTTATAATATTTTCCGACTTTAAACATCTTCGTTCAAACCTAAGAAGGACTTTTATCCTATTCTTTTATTTTTAAAGATTAGGTGTATGAGATTATGTACTTGTTGTGTTGTCAGCGTGTGGGCGATGCTAAGATGTCTTTACTTACTTTGTGTCCTCCTCGGGGCGACTCTCGTGATGTATAAAAATCAACCCTACTTAGGTCCGGAATTTCACAACTTAATCTACTGTGACAGAGACTCGCGGAACGTTTTACTGGTTTTTATTCAAAATTACATGATTATCACAAAATCATATAACAGAGAGACAGAAAAGACAAAAGAAAGTATATGTTTACATATTATTTAAATATTCTTATACTATTTCTCATTGTATTTGAGTACTTGATCCCGTTTTAAATTTGTTGTTGCTCGTGAAACAATACCCCAACACTTGCATGAGTGCCGGTAAGTATTATCTTACGCGCTACGAAAACTTAATGTCGTGCAAGAGGTTAGACAGATACCTTTGTCGTTGCCTATTAAAGAAAGGCTTGTCCCATTGGATAAAGGTTCCACATAAGTATCTGTCTTTTTTCCTGCAACTCATTCCGTTTTCCTATGTATAAAAATTCTTGATCAAGTCATTTTACGTGTGGATAGAAGGAGAGAGAGAATTAAAGCATGTGCTTGTTGCATATCCGTCCGTCTATCACGGTGTTGTGAAAAACACACACACACCGACTTCCTCTCTGCTCACCCTTTTTAAGACAAGAGGCGTCCCTTTCCTGAGAAACCTCCTAGGAGGAGCCTACCTCGTCATGGTAGGCGTATACAAAAATACTCATTCTAGTAATTCTAGTAAAAACACCCGGTCACTCTCGTAAGAAAACAACATTTCCGTTGGTTTGTCACAATAAAACCGGAACTCAACTTCTACTCACTACAGATTACACAATAAAACAAATGTATATATTTTTTCTTTTTAGACCCAAAATGTACGAATGGAACAGTTTTATCACACATAATTATCATCATACATTACAGGTTTTAATAAGATTCAAATGAAAGATAGAACCAGTTAGATTAGAACACAGTCTGGGGGTCAGAACACAGGACCCTTAGAGCCAGCTTGTGTCTGGGGGTCAAAGCATAGGAAAATCAGAACCAGGGAGAACAGCCTGGGACTCAGAACACAGGAGAAGACCCAACTGGATTATAACATCAGCCTGTCATACTCTACAACTAGGCCTACTCTACATTCCAGCCCTGAAGGTTACAGGGAAAGATGAGAAGGTGCTCTTTCCGTGTGGTTGCCCCAGGTCGTCTTCCTGGTGTATTTCCTTGGCATGATGGCTTTTCTACAATGTGTATGACATTAAAATAAAACATATGTTATGTAATATTCAGTGTTGGGAACGTTACTTTAAAAAAGTAATTAGTTATAGTTACTCACTACTTGTTCCAAAAAGTAACTGAGTTAGGAACTGAATTACTTTATAATAGAAGTAACTAGTTACCAGGGAAAGTAACTATTTGCGTTAGCCTACTGTAGAAAGAAAAAAAGTTGCTATATGTCAAAAAAAAAACATTTTTCTGAGCAGTTTTCAAAAGTCAGTTGAAATGAGTAGAACAGACAGGTAGGCCTACTTAGGCTACATCACCTTCAATATTTATTGCACATCAACAGACAGCAAGAGGTTTATCCTGCACTTCAAGTATTTTGTTCTCAACAAAAGTAGTAGAGGAATCTGCTGAATGTACCTATCGTGCTGATCTGCTATATCACTGGATTCACTTCAGGGGTGTCGGCTAAAACACCACTTAAGGCCAAAAACGTCAGACTATGAAGCATGAGACGGTGAGAGGAGGAGTATGGATTTATCCTATGTTTATTTCCTTCTTTAACATGCACAGCAGCATACAGATCCCAGGAAAATAACAGTAGCAATATTCGGCCTGTGATGACACGCTAAACAGCTGTTGCAACCGGCGAATCGCGGCCGTTTAATAACGTGCATAAATTATAATTTATAGAGATCGGGAAAATCCAAGCACTTACTCACAAGGGCGATGCAAACAAACTCAGGGAGAGCACGTTTCATCCGTGGATTGATAGGTGGTTACTGCGGCAACGCGCACGCTCACACAACAGAGAGAGAAAGAAAAAGAAACTTCACTAAACAGGCGCTCCGGCTGACTGACGTGACGGCGCTAACTGACAGATATAATGTCATCCACACTGAATAAAACACAACTTAAAACACACCGGTCTCCTCACTAGCAGTTTGTGTAGTATGGAGCCAGGGGTGCGTTCGGATTACACAGTTTATTCAATCAATAGTAACTCACCGCATTTAACGTTCAGTAACGATAACGGCGTTGTAACGACGGAAAAAGTAATTAGTTAGATTACCCCGTTACTGAAAAAAGAACGGCGTTACCTAACGCCGTTCTTTTAAACGGCGTTATTCCCAACACTGGTAATATTACATTAAAATATGTTTAAGACTAAACTTAACTTGTGCCTCATGCTGGGGGAAAGTGAGACAGTGGCTCACTTTCCCCCACAGCATTTGGCTCACTTTCCCCCACCACCACAATTTGAGAAAAAACTACCTCTCTTTGCATTTCAGGCTAATCTTTAGCTAATATCATCATATGGTTTTTATATGTTGGTAGTTCATCAACACGTCTGGGGACTCAGAACCAGTCAGTATCTGGTGTGACCACCATTTGCCTCATGCAGTGCAACACATCTTCTTCGCATAGAGTTTATCAGATTGTCAATTGTGGCCTGTGGAATGTTGTTCCACTCCTCTTCAATGGCTGTGCGAAGTTGCTGGAGACGGCTTATGGTGGAGAAATGAACATTCAATGCACGAGCAACAGATCTGGTTGACATTCCTGCTGTCAGCATGCCAATTGCACGCTCCCTCAATCCTTGTGGCATCTGTGGCATTTTGCTGTGAGGCAAAACTGCACATTTCAGAGTGGCCTTTTATTGTGGACAGTCTAAGGCACACCTGTGCACTAATCATGATGTCAGATCAGCATCTTGATGTGGCACACCTGTGAGGTGGGATGGATTATCTCAGCAAAGCAGAAGTGCTCACTATCACACATTTAGACAGATTTGTGAACAATGTTTGAGAGAAATGGTACAATTGTGTATCTGGAATGAATTTTAGATCTTTAAGTCCATCTCATGAAAAATGGGAGCAAAAACAAAAGTGTTGCGTTTATATTTTTGTTGAGTGTATATATATGGGAGAACGGGGGAATATATATATATATATATATATATTTTTTTTTTATGGACCCGGCCCGGCCCAAAATGCCTGCCGGCCCACCGGGCATTGCCCGGTACGCCCGATGGCCAGTCCAGCCCTGGTCTCACTGTTCTTGTAGCAATGCTAGTGATGTACACCACATTTTTAATCTTACCCCTTTTACTGTTGCTGAGGTTCACAAAGCCTTAAAGCATTTGAACCCTAGAAAACCGTCTGGTCCGGATCACTTGGAACCAAGGTTTTTGAAATTAGCAGCAGACCTAATAGCTGAACCATTGACACATCTTTTTAATCTCTCATTGGCTTCAAACAAAATCCCTATGATCTGGAAGGCTGCTTATGTTCTACCCCTACTAAAAGGAGGGGATCCAAACATTTTAAATAATTAGAGACCACTCTCAAACCTCTCAGTGTTATCAAAAGTCATGGAATCCCTGGTTAGTGAGCAGGTTAAAGATTATGTCCATACTCATCAAATATTATCTGTACATCAATCAGGGTTCCGAAAAAATCATAGCACCACTACTGCTGCCATGAAAGTTTTAAATGACATCATAGAAGCTCTAGATAAAAAACAACATTGTGTATCTCTCTTTATTGATCATCTAAAGCGTTTGATACTGTGGACCATCACATTCTGATACAGCAACTTATTAAGATTGGTTTCTCTGATCATACTGTGGGATGGTTTGTCAACTATCTCACTGACAGAACTCAGGCTACTCAGTTTGATGGATTTACTTCAGAGGTGCTTACAGTGCGTAAGGGAGTTCCCCAGGGTTCAGTTCTGGGACCGCTATTATTTACTTTGTATATTAATAGCCTTGGACAAAATGTCCCAAATGCAGCTTTCCATTTCTATGCGGATGACAGTGTAATTTATTGTTGTGCATCCTCGCTCAGAAAGGCTTTTGTTTATATGCAAAGTGCTTTTGATCTAGTGCAGGCTCAGCTTTGTCAACTGAAGCTTGTTCTCAATGCTGATGAAACCAAACTTATGGTATTTTCAAATTCCAGAAAGATTGTGTTAAATCAGAACATTTTAACTTCCCAAGGTGATGAAATTGAGGTTGTAACTACTTACAAATACTTGGGATTTGTGATTGATGACCACATCTCTTTTAAAACTCACATACAAAACCTGGTGAAAAAACTGAAACTAAAGTTAGGTTTTTACTTTAGGAATAAGTCATGTGTCTCTCTGGAGGCCAGACGACGACTAGTCGAAGCTAGCTTCTTGCCGGTTGATCTGTTGTACATGAATGCATCAGCTCACTGTCACTGACATGTTGGACACTGTATACCATGGAGCCTTGAGGTTCATTACACTGTATACCATGGAGCCTTGAGGTTCACTGTATACCATGGAGCCTTGAGGTTCATTACACTGTATACCATGGAGCCTTGAGCTTCATTACACTGTATACCATGGAGCCTTGAGGTTCATTACACTGTACACCATGGAGCCTTGAGGTTCACTGTATACCATGGAGCCTTGAGGTTCATTACACTGTATACCATGGAGCCTTGAGGTTCATTACACTGTATACCATGGAGCCTTGAGGTTCATTACAAACAGCAGAGCCTTAACCCATCACTGTACACTGTACTCAAGAGTAAACTGGCCTTCTCTTTTTATGAGACGACTTAGTCACTTGTATGTTTTTATTTACAAGGCGATCTTAGGTAAACTCCCTTGTTATTTGTCATCGTATATGTCCAGAAAATGTGTCCCCCATGCGTTGAGGTCTCAGGACATGGTGCTCATGACTGTTCCTCAAGCTCGTACAGAGCTGGGTAAAACAGCTTTTAAGTTTTTTGCGCCGTCGTCATGGAATAACCTGCAGAAGCAGCTTAAGCTTCAGGACCTAGTAACTCTAAACGAATCTAAGGCTGTTGTTCAGAGTTTGAAGTTGGACTCCATCGGAAATTTTGAATGTTTTTAGTTAAGAATCTTATTTTTATGTTTTACAACTGTACTTAATATCGAATTTGTATTTTGTATTGTGTTTTATGTGAAACTGTGTTCTGCTGTCCATCTTGGCCAGGTCTCTCTTGAAAAAGAGATTTTAATCTCAATGAGACTAGCCTGGTTAAATAAAGGATAAATAAAATAAATAAAATAAAAAAATGACAAATGTGGAGATAATATGAGACTTGAATACTGTATTAAAGCAAAGAGTATTTAATCATAACAAGAGTTTTCTCCGGAGGATCACAGGTGACTGCTCACGCAAAGCATGCAGTCGAGAGTGATGCAGACTGTAAGGAACATCACATACTTATGGCACATTTCCACCACAGGAGTCAGAGATCTAAATTCCAAAAGTTTGGCTTACAGTAGGGATGCATCGAAAATTCGGCCACCGAAAATGCAATGGAATCGAACCACCAACCCTTTGATCATCGGCCAACCCGCTCTACCAACTGAGCCACAGTCGCCACTTAAAAGGCCGAAAAAATTACCGGACATTGATGAACTAAATGACAATAAGGAAATATTTCTTTAAAAGAGCTGCGCGCTTGTAAACCTGGAAATGGCAGTAAAGAGAGATGTAACCGTGTATGCGAGTCCACGTCTGTTTGTGAGCACGCAGCAGGAGCAGTCTGTAAGGTTCGTGCATGAAAATGTCAGAGTCCTGTGTGGGAGCATTTCTTCAAACTGGATGAACAACAGCACAGTGCAAGCTCAGGGGCAGACAATGGAAAGTATTTAATGCATGACATGCGTCTAGCCTGCTTGTTTTAATGTATAGTAGAGCTGTGAGCTATTTTCCTATTACACAAATAAGGTACTTTGAACATTTTGTAGGAGGAGTACTTCAGGAAGAGATTCAGAGATGAGGAGCTGGCCAGCAGAATCATCTCCCACATCAAGAGATCACAAAGCATCCACATCATGTGCCACATCCCAGTCTTCTGCTGGATCACTGCTACAGTCCTGGAGGATGTGTTGAAGACCAGACAGGGAAGAGAGCTGCCCAAGACCCTGACTGAGATGTTCATCCACTTCCTGGTGGTTCAGGCCAAACTGAAGAAGATCAAGTATGATGGAGGAGCTGAGACAGATCCACACTGGAGTCCAGAGAGCAGGAAGATGATCGAGTCTCTGGGAAAACTGGCTTTTGAGCAGCTGCAGAAAGGAAACCTGATCTTCTATGAATCAGACCTGACAGAGTGTGGCATCGATATCAGAGCAGCCTCAGTGGTCTCAGGAGTGTTCACACAGATCTTTAAAGAGGAGAGAGGACTGTACCAGGACAAGGTGTTCTGCTTTGTCCATCTGAGTGTTCAGGAGTTTCTGGCTGCTCTTCATGTCCATCTGACGTTCATCAATTCTGGAGTCAATCTGATGTCAGAGGAACAAACAACCTCCCATGAATCTGCAGAGACACAGTTCTACCAGAGTGCTGTGGACAAGGCCTTACAGAGTCCAAATGGACACCTGGACTTGTTCCTCCGCTTCCTCCTGGGTCTTTCACTGCCGACCAATCAGAGTCTCCTCAGAGGTCTGCTGACACAGACAGGAAGTAGGTCACAGACCAATCAGGAAGCAGTCCAGTACATCAAGACGAAGATCGAGGATTCTCTCTCTGCAGAGAGAAGCATCAATCTGTTCCACTGTCTGAGTGAACTGAATGATCGTTTTCTAGTGGAAGAGATCCAACATTCCCTGAGTTCAGGAAGTCTCTCCACAGGTAAACTGTCTCCTGCTCAGTGGTCAGCTCTGGTCTTCATCTTACTGTCATCAGAAAAAGATCTGGGCGTGTTTGACCTGAAGAAATACTCTGCTTCAGAGAAGGCTCTTCTGAGGCTGCTGCCAGTGGTCAAAGCCTCCAACAAAGCTCTGTAAGTAGGATTTATCCAACAATACTCTGCCATCTTTCAACTAAAAAACAAACATAACCGTTGTGTCTCCAAACTGAGTCTCTGTATGTATTTTGTTCTATTTAGATTCCAAAATTAGAAAAAAATAAGAACATTTTCTAACTAATTTTGTATTAATTTATACTCTAATTTATAAAAGGAAATATAGACTGTAGCTGAGAGAAGAATTGTATTCATGATTTTTAAATCCTGGAATTATAATCAATCTATATATTCATTCACTGATTTAATCATAATTGAATGTTATATCTCCACTATGGTTATAATAAAACATCAGAAATCTTATAGTTGATTATTGTTTAATCAAAGACTCTTGTGGAGGCCAAAATACAATTCATCCTTGGAAAAAGGAACGGAACTCAACTGAGTTTAAAGCAGGGATCAGCAACCTTTTTGACTTGCAGTGCCAGTTAGACATTTTCTCGTTAAGTAAGTAAGTAAGCTTTATTTATATAGCTCCCTTCACAGACCAGGGTCACAAGGCGCTTCACAATACACATTTTATACATACACTCAAACACCTATGGCAGTAGCTGCCAAGCAAGGCGCTGTCTGAACCATCGGGAGCAATTTGGGGTTCAGTGTCTTGCCCAGGGACACTTGGACATGTGGGTAGGCGGGGAATCGAACCTCCGACCCTGCACTCCAGAGGCAGACTCCCTACCCACTTCGCCACTGCCACCCCGTTAAGGAGTGTGCCATAAGCAACAATATATTCAATATTAAGCTGAATTATGACACAGCGACGACAAACATTTCCATAAGACCTAGGATTTTATTCTTTCCATATAGTCCACAATCATGCATCAACATTTTATAGATTTGTTGTTGTTGTTATATTTGCAACATGGGCTTACAAATTAAAATTACTTATATCCCATCTTAAAACACTGCTTTCAGAAACTCATTCAAAAACATATTTGCATTGTGAGGAAATGTCAAAAAACAGAGACTAAAGTGCATACAATTAAATAAAAATCAGATTATATGAGAATGTTGGAAACATCCACATCAATATTCTTAAAACATGGACAGCTTTACAAAAACCATGTGAAGGCATTCAGGCCACTTGAAACAATATTTTTAAGATTTTTTTCTTTTATTACTCAGAACATAGGTTTACAAACTATTAATTGATCCCATTTCAGAACACTGCTTTCAGTAACTAATGTAAACATATTTGCACAGGGAGGAAATGCCTAAAACAGAATAAAGTGCAACAAAAAAATCTGTTGGCTAGGCTTTTAAATAAGCAAAAGAACTTGATCATCCTCATGACACATTCAAATCGACAGCTAAAATCATGTGTAGGACTAGGCTACAATGAAAAAACAGATGCCTACCAGTCAGTGTGATCCCTGACCCTGCTTGGCTGAGCTCCAATATTTGGGGGTTGTAGTTTGTGACTTTAGGCTGCACTCATGCCTCAGAGTGCTCCGTCGTTAGACGACTGCGGGAGGGGCTGAGCACGTACTTCATGTGTGAGAATATCTGCTCACAGAGGTATGTCGACCTGAAGACTGACATCAGAGCCAGCGCAACGTTCCGGAGACAGCTGAACTTCTGTAGTGCTGATGCCCAGCAGGCGAGGATGCAGGCTCTGTTTGACTTTGACTGCTGTGGTTTCTAGTTGTTTCCGTAGCTCTGCAAATTTAGTCATCCACAGTGTTGAGCACTTCAGCTTAATGAGCTGCATTTCCATGTCCTGTGTATCCAACCAGTCTGTCAGAGATGAATCCAGTTCATGTCCATCAAAGCTGTCGGGCTTGATCAGGAAAGAGAACACGGGTCCGAACCTCTTAAAGTCCCCAAATTTCGTTGTGAACTTCGACTCAAGCTTGTGCATATATGCGCAAATAACAGCGGTGCTGATGTTGCGCTGGGAGGGCAGCTCTCTTTAAAGTCGAAGTAGTGGAAAGTGGAGGTAGTAATATCACTTGAGAATACTGCTAACTTTACGACAAAAGCCGTCCATGTGTCGACATGTTCAAAACAGTTTGCCCTGCACCTTGCAGTCGGAGATTGAGCGTGTTGAGGTTTCCCGTTATGTCCGTCAGAAACATGAGTTTAACCACCCACTGCTTGTCTTGCAGTATAGTCTTGGCCTTTTTCAGACAGAAAAGCCTTGACCGCATCAAAGCAGCATCTCCTCGAGCAGGGACTGGAACTGTCGGTGCGTCGGCGTTAAAAAAAAATCAGGGGGGATGGTGGATTGGATTGAACTTTTAGGGACAGATCATTTGTGCTGAAGACAGCGCATCTGGTGGGAGACCAACGGTGTACCCTTTTGATTATTGTTTAAGCACAGATAGAGATAATTATTATATTCAGTACTTGAAATAGGGGTGGGGGGGAGTGCTCCCTTATTCACATATTAGCTTGAAAATCATTAAACCATTGTAATATTCTGAATCTTTAGAGTGAAGACGCAGAGATTGAACACCTGCTCCCTTCAGGTGTTGGACTGATAGAAATAGGCCTAATATGTGGGCAGAGATAACTAAGATGTGACTGTGCGCAGCACGTGAGCGGAATTTTTTTGCCCTTGCAAGATCTTTGCGCTTGCATTTTGGCACAGTTACTGTAATGTAAGGTTTTAGACACATCAATGTTGTGTGGGGGGTTTACCATGATACCACTTCTACCAGAAGCGTTCCAAGCAGAAGATTTCATTTTCAAATTTTCTTAAAAATAAATAAATAAATAATAGATAATGATGATGACAGTATCTCCCAATTAAAAATCCACTTATGCTGTCGGAAACACTGATATTAAGGAATGATCCAGACACAATTAGTAAAATTGCAAGGGGAAAAATCTAATTTATGTAAAAGAAATTAAAGAAATAAAACCTGTAGAACACAATATGCAGTCGAATTTGATTGTTCCTGTGTATGAGAATGTTTGCATGTTTTCTTTACAAATGTTCATGAATAAAAACAAAAACTTTTTATAAACATCACCCTTTTTTTCTTTTTTTAAATCGCCCTTTGCATCAAACTGAAAACATACTGACAGTAAGCAGCCTGAGCCAATAGAAGAGAAGGCTTTAGGGGAGCGGTTGCTGAGGGGCAGAGACAGTGAACCCCTCGATGTGCCAGCAGCAGCATCATGAGACATGGAAGCAGCACTAGACTTGTTTACAGGCTTAAATAAGCAATATTTTTCCCTCATCCTACTACAAACCCCCTTTATTGCCCGCCCCATAAATTACACTTGGCTCCTAACAAAAGGTTCAACTAAGCACTCTTACAGTGAATATATAAAGATATAAGATAAGGAGTAGAAAAACATGCAAGGGAAAATAATTCTCCCTTCACAACTCTAACTTAAAAAAACAAACAATGTATTACTCTTCATCTTACTGTTGTCTCTCCAGGCTGATTGGCTGTCACCTCTCAGAGAGAAGCTGTGAAGCTCTGGCCTCAGTTCTCAGCTCCTCCTCTAGTCTGAGAGAGCTGGACCTGAGTAACAACGACCTGCAGGATTCAGGAGTGAAGCATCTGTCTGCTGCACTGAAGAGTCCTCACTGTAAACTGGAAACTCTCAGGTCAGATTATGTTGCAATTTGTCTCCATTACATTTAACAGCCTCTCATCCATTTATGAATTTCTTCTGAAAATATTTTCAAATTGAAAGAACAAAAAATAGAATGTTTCAGTGTATTTAGTTCTAGTTAGGATTCACACATTGGAAATTGGAAAAAAAAAAAAAAAAAATTATTATAAATTCGGTAGAGAACGGGGTAATCTGAGCCACTTTTTACATTTGCTCCCCTCTAAGCGAGCTAAAATGATTTATCACTCAAATGTACACATTTCCCATTAATTCAGGATGTTAACTAGAAATTGGCATTAGCAGAATTTGTTCAAGACAAATGGCAGTGAAAATATGATTATTTAAAAAAAAGTTGTCATGTGGCTCATTTTACCCCAGCTGTGGGGTAAACTGAGACAGAACAGAAAAATCAAGGGGGTAAACTGATCCACTTACTTTTTCCACTCTGAAACTACCATAACAACACATATTGTAACAGTTAGAATCCTGAAAGCTAGCCAAACATTCCAGAACTAATGTCGGACAAGTAAAAGAATGATGGGGTTTGGTCAATTTAGCAAAGCAAATTTTCTAAACACTTGAAAGTAACTCTGAACAAAATCAAATACAACATATTATAATTCAAAAGGTTTTAATGAGATTCAAATTAAATATAGAACCAGTTAGATTAGAACACAGTCTGGGGGTCAGAACACAGGACCCTTAGAGCCAGCTTCTGTCTGGGGGTCAAAGCATAGGAAAATCAGAACCAGCGAGAACAGCCTGGGACTCAGAACACAGGAGAAGACCCAACTGGATTATAAAATCAGCCTGTCATACTCTACAACTAGGCCTACTCTACATTCCAGCCCTGAAGGTTACAGGGAAAGATGAGAAGGTGCTCTTTCCGTGCGGTTGCCCCAGGTCGTCTTCCTGGTGTATTTCCTTGGCATGATGGCTTTTCTACAATGTGTATGACATTAAAATAAAACATATGTTATGTAATATTACATTAGAATATGTTTAAGACTAAACTTAACTTGTGCCTCATGGTGGGGGAAAGTGAGACAGTGTCTCACTTTCCCCCACAGCATTTGGCTCACTTTCCCCCACCACCACAATTTGAGAAAAAACTACCTCTCTTAGCATTTCAGGCTAATCTTTAGCTAATATCATCACATGGTTTTTATAAGTTGGTGGTTCATCAACACGTATGATAGAAGTTTTTCTACGTGAATACATTTGCTTTGGCACAACAGTTGATTAAGTTGACAGCAAGAAAATTTACTTTTACATGCAAAATATCTATTTTGGTGAAAAAAACATGCTTACCACAGCACCATGAGGTCCTCTATTTCAGGGCCATGGGGAAATGAGAGGGGCTTAAAAACATATATCTTACATGACCATGTTTTCCGTTGCCTATACAGGGGGTGACTCACATTACCCGATGCCTCAGATTCCCCCGTTCTCCCCTATATAAAATTAGAAGTCCAGACAAGACATACTAACACACATGTTTTTCACTCCCTCTTGTTCATTATTTCCTCTGCAATATTTTAACTAAAAAAATAAACAATGTATTACTATTACTATTACTACACACACACACACACATGGACGGACAAGACAATGGCGGAGTTGACTGGTGGCTTGGCAGGAGCCGCAGCCACGCCGACCAAATCCTCAGTCTTGCTTTCATCTGCACTCTACAAACCAGCAAAGAGAAGCCATGGTCTCATCCGAGCCACCAAGGCCATTCAGAGGCAGATACCTGATAACTTTACAAAGAGATCTGTACTTTTAATCTACTCTGTACTGCTATTGTTCTTCTCGGTCCGCTGCTGCGGGATCAATCAGCTGATTAGCTCACGAGAAACCGCCTTAGCAATACAACCTGCTACACTAAATGAATCGAGCCAATTCACCGCCTACTCTACTATCTTACATGATGGTCGAGCAATTGCACCATCGGAACGAAAAAACACAGCGCGAGACAAAGCTTCACGAACATACAAAAAGCTACTCGCCTACCTGTTGACAACCCTTCTCTTGGCCGGCGATGTGCAGCTGAACCCGGGGCCCGTCACCACGCACGATCTGCAACCTCCAGCCGTGATACTCTCGGACCAAGGTAATTCCAATCAACCGGGACATTCATCCCGAAACCCGGCAATCACAAAACACTTTAACATTCGTCTGTTCCAAACTGTCCAACATTCCAAAATCATCTGGGATCCACACGCAAAACCGAGAGGTCTTCTTGGGGGACATTTGAACATTCGTAGCGTTAAAGCAAAAACCGAACAACTTGAAACACTTTTCACCGACTCAAATCTGGTCTTCCTGTGTTTATCTGAAACATGGCTGACCACATCATCGCCTGTAGCGTCCTTCACAATGCCTGGCTACAATGTTTTTAGAAAAGACAGAAATAAAGGAAGGGGCGGTGGACTGCTCATCTACGTGAAAGATGACATTAAATGTAAACAGATTGACCTGGCATGCGCAAATGACATGGAATGTATTGCCGTAACTATCACCTTGTCTCAGCAAATGTCATTTAATGTGATAGGTGTATATAGACCTCCCTCATCTGACATTACGTTTTTTGAACATTTCAAAAACCTGCTTAAAGAATTAGATACTAAGAAAGAATGTATAGTTCTAGGTGATTTTAATTTAAACTGGGCAGAAAAAAACATAAGAAAGAAACTTAAAGCACTTACAAATCAATTTGAAATGACTCAATTAATAGATGGACCGACTAGAATCACAAACTCCTCAAAAACACAAATTGATCTCATTTTTAGTAATAAGCCTGAGAGAATCACCAAATCTTTTAATCTTCTTACTGGTTTGTCAGATCACAATATGACTCTTATTTCAAGAAAATTAACAAACAAACGATTTACTTATCGCCAAGACACAAATAAACATTCCCATGGAATAAGGAAACAAGACATGAATACATTTAAGGAAGAACTAGGTCAAATTGAGTGGACTGATGTTCTACAAACAGATGATCTAGAGGCCTCTTGTGAATCCTTTGTAGGCACAGTAGATCAAATTAAGGAAAAATACAACAAACCATTTAAAAACAGACGTGCTAAGAGTAACTTACCTTGGTTTAATGAGAAACTGTGGGATTTAATGAAAAAGCGTGATTTTGCTTTAAAGATAGCACTTAAGTCCAAATCAATAAATGATGGACGAGTTTTCAAAAATCTCCGTAACAAGGTGGTTAATGAATTAAGAAAGGCAAAAGCCAATTTCTTCATGACTATTATTAAAGAAGGGAAAGGAAATAGCAAATTAATATGGACGAATATTAATAAATTAACAAAGACTGACAGTAAGCAAAATCAAGGACACGGACGTGAACTGAAATTACAGGGAATTATTACAAATGACTTTAATGAAATTGCCCTCACATTTAACAAATATTTTATTGACTCAGTACAGAATTTGTCACACAGCTTTGGTGCAAGATTTAAACAAATCTCAGCTCCGAATCACATCAAATCGGTTTTTAACATAACTGAAGTTCCTCAAGCAAAGATTTTAAAAATCCTAAGCACTTTAAAGTCCTCTAAGGCAAAAGATGTGTTTGAGTGGGACTCAACTTTTATTAAAAGCAATAATCAATCCTTCAGCACTCCAATTGCACATTTGGTTAATATGTCATTCAAACAGTCAACCTTCCCAAATGCATGGAAGTCTGCAGTTGTAGTTCCTATTTTTAAAAAAGGGGAACCAACTGAAGTGAAAAATTATAGACCTATCAGTATCTTGCCTGTTGTATCAAAGATCGCTGAAAAAGTGGTAGCTGAACAACTAACTGCCTTTTTAAACTCAGGACAAGACTCACTTCATCCCATGCAATTCGGGTTCAGGAAAAATCATTCAACTGAGATGGCAACCTGCTATCTCATTGAAAAAATCAAAACAAATATTGATAGTGGGAGTGCTGTAGGTGCGGTATTTTTGGACCTGAGCAAAGCATTTGATACTGTTAATCATAGCGTTCTGCTCTCAAAAGTGTCCAATTTTAATTTGTCTGTGGAAACAATGAAATGGATGGAGTCCTATCTCACTGGAAGAAAACAATGCACCAGAGTTGGGGATAGGACTTCATCTTTCATTGGCTGCTCTGTTTGTGTCCCGCAGGGCTCAATTTTAGGACCTTTGTTGTTTAGCTTATATGTAAATGATCTGCCACTTGTATGTCCAGAAGTGGACGTACAAATGTATGCAGATAACACGGTCATCCTCACACATGGAAAGAACAGATGTGAGGTGGCCGCCAAATTAACAGAAGCAATGGCCAACATTTCTGATTGGCTCTCAAAGTCCTGCCTGCCACTCGACATCAGTAAAACAGCATGCATGTACTTTTATAATAGGAAAAATGGAAATCAGCCTGATATCACTGTTAATGGAGAAAGGATCCAGACTGTTTCACATTTTAAATATTTAGGAATAATAATCGACTCGCAGCTCTCATTTAAGAAACATGTGAAGCAGGTGTGTAATAGAGTCAAATTCAATTTAAGGAATTTTAGGTACATCAGGAACCAGCTCCCTCTAGATGCAGCAAAACTTTACATGCACTCCATGATCTTTTCACACATGTCATACTGTATTACAAGCTGGTCACAAACTGGAAAAACAACACTTGCTCCACTGCAAACACTTTACAAACAAACACTCAAGGTACTGGACAAAAAGCCATTACGATATCACCACTGTAACATAATCCAAAGACATAATCTCATGACTTTTGATAGTTTTGTGTTTCTTGTGGATGTATGTTTAGTGTATAAAATAATGAAAGATTTGGCTGCTCCTCCATTAAAGGAGTTTGTGTCACTGCGCACAGACAATAGGGTAACTAGAACGTCTAACAGAGGGGACTGTGTAGTACAGCACAGGTCCACTGAGTTTGGCATGTCTGTATTTTCAGTGAGAGCCACTAAATCTTGGAACCCAATACCAATTGAGATAAGAGAGTGGAACACCTTTGCTGGTTTTAAATGTAAGATGAAGTCATGGCTGAAATCAACCCAAGCATGTACCCATCATCCATAGATTGTTTTCTTAATGTTGTGATGTCCTGTTGTCTTGGTGTCTTACTGTTGTGTTGTTGTTGTTGTTGTGGTGTCCTAAATGTTGTGATTTTAATGTCGTATTGTGTTATGTTTTACTGTTGTGAAATTGTGTTTTATTGTTTTTATACTTAGGTTTCCCTTTTTGACAGAGATGTATTACTCTGTTTCCTGTCCAGGGACTACAGATGAAAATTAGCTTATAGCTAAATCTGGTACTGCTTATGTGCTGTGCATTGTCCCTGTTAAATAAACAAACAAATAAATAAATAAAAATAAATAAATAAATTTACCTTTCTGTTGTCTCTCCAGACTGAGTGGCTGTCACCTCTCAGAGAGAAGCTATGAAGCTCTGGCCTCAGTTCTCCGCTCCTCCTCTAGTCTGAGAGAGCTGGACCTGAGTAACAACGACCTGCAGGATTCAGGAGTGAAGCATCTGTCTGCTGCACTGCAGAGTCCACACTGTAAAATGGAAACTCTCAGGTCAGATTATCAACCAGTTCAACTGATGACCATTTAACATCTGATTTATATTAACAAGTTAACCTTTTAAACTTTGTCTGCAACAATGATTTATCAAAAGCTCTTTAATTAAACTTCTCTCAAGTCAGATTAAGTTGCAATTTGTCTCCATTACATTTAACAGCCTCTCATCAGGGTTTAGGAATTTCTCCTGAGAATATTTTTAAATTCAAAGGACAGAAAATAGAATATTCCAGTGTATTTTTTTAGTTCTAGTTAGGATTCACACATTGTATAGCAGAACATTATAAACTCAATACATTTTAAAAAAGGCTGGCAAGAAACTTATTTTATGTTTGGTAATCATGCATGAATAAAAAAAAAGATTCTGGAAACTGATTATGCAGTATATAGCATCATCAGAAGTCCAGACTCGACATACTAACAATATGTTTTTCACTCTGCCTTGTTCATTTTTTCGTCTCCGCTATCTTTTAATTGAAAAAAATAACCAATGTATTACTATTTACCTTTCTGTTGTCTGTCCAGGCTGAGTAGCTGTAACCTCTCAGAGAGAAGCTGTGAAGCTCTGGCCTCAGGTCTCAGCTCCTCCTCTAGTCTAAGAGAGCTGGACCTGAGTAACAACGACCTGCAGGATTCAGGAGTGAAGCATCTGTCTGCTGCACTGCAGAGTCCACACTGTAAACTGGAAACTCTCAGGTCAGGCTTCATGCACCAGTTAAACTGATGACCATTTAACGTTTGATTTACATCAGTTTATAACAAGTTAACCTGTGTAGCACTTTGTCTGCTACAACAATTCATTGAAGGATCTTTAAACTTCGGCAGTTATTTCTTGACACAAAGAGTTAATTTCCATCAGGTCTTATTTTTCATAACTTTATCGCATTTTCGTTTTTTATTGTTGAATGGCACTAAAGTAATCTATCTAGACCAAAACGTACATATGCAAAAAATCTTTAAAAAACTCACCATCACATGTTCATAGATGGTTCCTATGTGTGTGTGTGTGTGTGTGTGTGTGTGTGTGTGTGTGTGTGTGTGTGTGTGTGTGTGTGTGTGTGTGTGTTTGTGTGTGTATGTAGTCTGTCAGGTTGTTTGATCACAGAGGAAGGCTGTGCTTCTCTGGCCTCAGCTGTGAGCTCCAACCCCTCCCATCTGAGAGAGCTGGACCTGAGCTACAACCATCCAGGAGCCTCAGGAGTGGAGCTACTGTCTGCTGGACGGGACGGTCCAGTCTGGAGACTGGACACTCTCAGGTATAATAATAATAACAATAATACATTTGATTTATAATGCACTTTATATTCAAGAATCTCAAAGTGCTTCAGAGAAAAAAACTATTAAAAGGGGAACCTCAAAGAAAGTTTAGCTTTTTAAAAGTTTCTCTTTTAAAAAGATGTGTTTTGAGGTTCCGTTTAAAAAGAGCTGTAGTCTGTGGGGCCCTCAGGTGGTCAGGGGGGGCGTTCCATAGTCTAGGGCAGTGCTTCTCAAATGGTGGGGCGCGCCCCCCCTGGGGGGTCGCCCTGTGGGTTATCAGGGGGGGGCGCGGGCTGCCTTGATTTCCAACTGACCAAAAAGTGCTAGCAAGCGCGATGTGTGCTCGTGTATGGTCATATCCGCGCGAAAGGCCGCGATTTGCAGTAAATCAATGTCAACACGTGTCTCCAATTGTCTCTGTAGGCTATTTTAAAAGATATCAAGCAAGTAGACTAATAATAACATTAATGAATTATTGGTTATCGCATCACAGAAGGCCTATTGGCCTATAATAATAAAAAAACACCACCTTAACTATGTTTACAGTTTAAATTTTTTTGAATGAATTGCAAACCTCAGTGAATCATTTGCTCTTGTTTCTCTGTCCTGAGATTCACACAGACTGAGCAGTCTTGTTTAAATGTTACAAATTGAGCTAATAAACTGAACTTTTTTTTTTGCTGCAGAAGTTATCTCAGCTATTTTTTGTTATCTAATCTGATAATAAGGTGATTGTATGCAGAATGCTCGTGTCAGAAACTCATACAGTGGTTTTGTACAGATAAATAAATAAATATTAGCAGGTTCTCAATAGTATTTAAATTTAGGGTGGGCGCGAAAACAATTCTGTCCCCTAGGGGGGGCAGCACAGAAAATAATTGAGAAGCACTGGTCTACGGGCAGCAGCAGAAAAGGCCCGATCACCCATGGTGCGCAGGTATGAAGAGGCTGCTGTCAGTCTGAAAGAGGAGGAAGAGTTGGAGACAGTTTCTCTGGCTCATAGTTTTTCCATAAACATGGTTTTGCCCGTCAGCCCAGCACGGCAGAGGTTTGAATTTTCATCACAGCAAGGTGAACCAGTTGTTGGTGTGCATTCAACTGATGATGCACCACCCTCTGGCAGACCCGTCGCCAGACCTCAGTCTTAAGGGGGGCATATGAAATGCATAGGGGGGCACAATTATTATTAGCCTACAGTACGTATATTTATAATAGTCCTATACTCTATTCGCGCAGCACGTAATCATCACCTTAAACTAACCAACAGCGGTAGCCTATTAGCCTACAACATCAGTCCTCATAATTTAAAGCAATACATTACATAGAACTAAGCAATGTTATGAATATCCATAAAACACTTGACTATTCAACATATTAGATGTAGCCTAACACCAGACGCATATCTCAAACATTGCTTTTTAAAGCAGTCAATAGAGGGATATGCATTGCCATTACACACACACACACACACACACACACACACACACACGGTAGCCTACTTTGAGTGGAGGCAGGGCTGTGCTCTCTCCAGTCCCTTCTATCAGTACCGCGGGAGGCGGCGTTTCTCCGAGCTCAACCTCCTCATCAACATATATTTCGGCCTCCGGGTTCAAGCAGCCAGAGCGCCAATGAGCTCGCTACTGCGCTCTCCAAAACGCACATCCATCTCTCCTTGCACAGCATCAATAACACTGTAAAATACTCTTGAACTCAGTCTTTTCGTCTGTCACTTTGTGACGGACCAACTGTTTCCTCAACTGCAAATCCGCGGAGGTTCTTGTAAATTGTGCGTCTTCTCTTGCTTGGACCGGGGTCGGTCCGGGGTCGGTCTCCGGCACAGCCTCGATGGCCGTGGCTGGAGGAGTGCAGAGTTCCCACAGTGCAACACTGTGGCTTCACGCAATCAGAAGTGTCACCGCGCTGAACAAGTCCATAATTTCGGATTGTAGTCTGTCATGCGGCTCGAAAAGTGACAACAGTTTGACGATCCGATTTGGCAGAGGAGACTGTTGGTGGGCTTTTCAACCGTTACCGAATATCGATTATGATGAACTAGAAATGAAATAGTAAGCCGGGGAAAACTCATCCAGCTTCACTTTCAAAAATGCGCGGTAACTGTTGAGCGGCTGCATTGACGTATTACGTAGGCCTACGTAGCCTTACTTTCTTTTCAGTAAGGCCGTGATAGGCTGTTGCAGTAGATAGACTCCCATCAATCAAACAAAATCACACCATTGTTTATTTATATTTTAAATGTTTTGATGATAAAGAATGCAACATTAGTATTTATCAACACAAAATTAGCTACTATGATAGTATAAAATAAAAATGAAAGTAATTTTTTTTTGAGAGATCTGTGCCCCAAGTGGGGGGGCACAAGCATCTCTGGGGGCGGGCCCGGCCCCCTATGGCCCGCCCATAGCGACGGGTATGCCCTCTGGTACATATGTGTGTGAATGAATATGACCACTAACTGTTAATTAAAATAGAAAATGATACTCCGCCCTGAGTTCATGACATATAAAAGCCCTGTTCTTTTTTGCTGTTCATAGTTATAGTATAGTTTGAAAACGACTGCGTCTGAAATGCATTAACATAATCTGTTAATGCATGAATATATATTAGCATTGAGCTAGAGGATGATTCAATAGTTTTTTGTTTAAAATTACAAAATATTTTTGCTTTAATGACAATATATTTGTTGGGAATTCATAAGGGGTAGATTTGGTCAAAGTAAAGAATATTAATAATCTCAAGGAAATCATAATAGGCTATTTAGATTTTTTTTAAATTAATGGTCAATTAAATTAATCTACAGAATCTGAAAAACACTATCAATAAAAAAGGGATTTACCTTTTAAAAATGTCAAAATGGGTTAAAATGTACATTTAAGATAATGAAGGAGTGAATATTCGAGCATAGACCTTATTTACCAGCAATGAGTGAGACGCCCTTGCTTCTATGTGACGACGTAGAAACAAATGGTTGATATGGCAACTGGACAGCTTCCGTTGATACAAAATGGCGGCACAGACTGAATGTCAGAATATGTAAGAATATCCCTGCCTTCCGAATCGCATACTTTCTATTCTACATACTACATCCAACGATTAAAATAATCTAGTTAGGATGCAGTAGGCATACTATTGGGACATACTTTACTCTCTTATTTCATCATAACATGGCTCCTTGATCTTGCCTCTTGCTTTTATATCCGTCGCATCCCCGTTAGTTTTCATATGGAGGCTTCCTCGATGTGACGTCACTTCACGTGCGCACCGGATTGTGGGTCAGAATCGCCCAAATAGGATGCTGTTTTCAACACTAACAATATTGGCCGTATGAAGTAGGACATCCGGGTACTTCTAACCATCCTTAATCTGGCCATAAGAATCAGGACATCCTAAATTCTTCATCCTTTTTTCTACATACTATATAGTAGAAAGTATGTGATTCGGAACGCAGGGTATGTGTGGGTGTGTGGATGTAAATAGTTTGAATAAAGAGAGAGAAAGAGGAAAGAGATCAAATAAAATCTCGCCACAGCACAGTAGTTCTTCACCCTGATTAATACAGTCACGAAATCTGCGAGTGGGCTCAAAGAGTGTGTGCTGTTTCGGAGTTGATCAGAGGGGAACAGCTAGTACTTTGGTATTGTGGCGACAATCAAAACAATCAAACAATTCTCCCAAAGAGCGGGAGGTAAACACAGTGAGCAGTTGGGTAATTATTGTGAAATTAATGCTGCCAGAATTACTTTTAAAACAGGGAAAATAGACTCTTCAGTCGGTACCTTAATCTTAAGTTAATGTACACATAAAATAAACAACTATAGCACAGACAAATGCCTACTGTAACCGTGTTCAACGGTGATGAAACGAAGCGAGGGAGGGGAGAGTCGAGGCGTGCGTTCCAAACGGCAGCTTAGCGGGCCCTGCTGGTCCCGTCGGTTGATGTTGGGTCAAGCGATCTGGCTTCTCGGGAAATGACAGGTGTGTCGCGGTCGACTGGTTTGCTCCAGTCGTTGCACGGGCGTCTTAGGCTAGCAGCTTGGGCGACGAAGGGAAGGCACTTTTTTGCCGTGGCCAAAGTACAGATGCTAATGAGATGACACGCGCACAAGCAAGCGCACAGGCGGCGTTCCTGACGTGAATTTATTAAGGATGCATAGTCCGTTAACGTCTGCTGCCTTACTAGTCGGCACCAGAATTGCCCACCACTTGGACTTTTAGCCACATAAAATGTGTGATAATTAACGTGTGTGTAGGCCTAGGTGTGGGCTAATAAAAGGGAGAGAGCTAAATAGGTGAGCGCAGAAAGCAAATAAAAAAGGTTTTCGTGTTTACTCACGTTCGTCAGATGATTTTTTTCTTTTTCCTCCCGTCAGCTGTCATAATACTGCCTTTATGCATGGCGGTTGATACGAACCCAACACAACACACAGCGGGACTCCGCGGCCCGGTGATAAGGAAACAGTAGCTACTTTATAAAGACACTTAAAATAACGATCATACAAAAAGTTCTGACTTGGATTACTTGATAGAGCGATCGATGTGTATAAAACCATCCGGTACGTATGGTCTGATGACGGGCCGTTATATTAATAATAAACAGCGTGCTGCACAAATATGAGACTGTCCACCGCAACCTATTACGTCAAGGCTACATTAAAAAAAAAACAATAGCTTAAGGATTCTCGTTGCTCTAATGTGGAAGTGGAATATATGATGAAATATATATGAAATTTGGCCGGATGAAAATATTCACAAACAGTCGTATAGCCTACAAGTAGACTACACTCCAAATCCTAAACGCACACGGTGACATAGGCAAGGTGCAATCGTGCCCAGGCCACGAGCAGTGTGAGCACGGGCCAGCAGGGGAGTGGGGAGGGGGGGAATCGTGCTGAATCTTCCTGCAGCACGGAACAGGCAAACGGCCCTAGTGTGAGTGGGCCCTAAGAGGGTGGCTGAGTTTCTGCAGCCATGGTAGGATGAAGTTCTTTGGTGAAAACTTCCATCGGATATAAAAAAATAGTTTCAACTGCATGCAAGCAGTCTTTGACTCGTCCAGCGAGTATGAAAACCGGTAAAGCTCAATTTTAAGTTTGCAAACACCCGCAGTTTGCAGATACCAGCGTATCTTAGCTCTCCTTCTTAGGCGAACCCTTCTTTCGACCCTTCTTTGGTCCCAAAGAACGATCAAATCTGGGAAACGCTGTGCTATCCTGAAAACAGTCCCAGTCAGTACACTCAAAACACGCTTGGAGAGAAGAGATACTATCCTCCGACCACATTTTCACCGTTCTCTCCTTGTATTCTAAGCGCCTAAAGGACGGTTGGTACACTGGCAACACTGTTGTGATAAGAGGCCCCTAGGGCAGGCATGGGTATGGACCGATAAGCTCCACCTATTGAACCATAGCAGAGATCAATGGTGGAATTTTTCTGTGTTGTGCTGCAAGTTACATATTGTTCGTATGTTCTCAAAGTTTTACCCAGGTCACATTTATTAAAATCCCCCAGAATGAATTTGGGTGCGTCGGGGCAAATTTCGTCCAGTTTGTGTGCTGTGTCAGCGATCAGCTGGGCAGCAGCTGAGGCGTTGGCTCGCGGGTGAATGTAAACAATCGTGTAGAATAGTTGTTGAAACTCCCGAGGGAGGTAGAATGGGCGGAGTGAGATCGAAAGCATTTCTACATCAGCGGTACATATCCTCTCCCTTATTTTAACGATTTTACAGTACCTCTTGTTGATGTATAAACACACTCCTCCTCCACGGCTTTTCCCAGTTATTTCCGGTGACCTGCCAAGACGAATTGGGCTTCCAAACCCAGTTAATGTCAAGTCCTCGTCCCGGTCTGAATCGTTGAGCCATGTTTCTGTGAAAGCAAGTAAACACGACTCTCCGATATCCCGTTCGAACTTGGCCCATGATTCCAGTTCGTCTATTTTGTTGCGGATGGATTGTGCGTTTGAGAGCAGGATGGTAGGGAGCGGTGGTAACTTGCGGCGATCATCCAGCCGAAGTCTTTTGATTCTCCGTCGCAGGCCACCTCTCCTTCCCCTTTTCCGAAGCTTTTGGGCCGGCTTGTACAGCTCACCCGGGATGTTATCTGGAATCGCGCCGGCTGTTGAGGTCCGTAGTGAGAGGAGAAACTCTCTGCTGAGGGCTCTTCCCGGAGCTCCGCGTCCACTCGCCTCACAGCAGGTGGATCCCGATAGAAGAGTTACCATGATAATGAGTTCCAGGAGTGCTCCCGTAGTTAGCATGGTTGAATCACTGACAGTTTTCGCATCCACACACAAAAGAAACACTCAAAGAGTACAAAGTAAAAGCAAAGTTTAAAAATTACTACTATACAACTCAGACAAGACCCTGCTCTGAGTAGGATGCTCTGGTCTTCTCTCCATGCATGAATGCTGACCATAATCATCTGTATTGTCTTTTGGAACTAAGTAAAGATTTGTTTCCATATTGGACTATAGTGAAGTTTTCTTCAAAAAAAAACTTCTTCCACAGCTCCCAAAACTCAAATCAAGGCTTTGTAGGCCCCAAGAGTCAGGCTTGTACTGCCCTGGCAGCGCGTATCCTGGAGCATGGCTTGACAGCCAGCTAACACAGATAAAGTCCAATATTGAAATGAAGAACCAAGGCTTGCTTTTCTTTTATCTTCAGTGTTTCTCCACTGGTCGCTTTATCAATTTGTAAAACTGTAACATACAGAAAAACATAAATCAATATACATACATCACCAGAACCATACAGACATTAAGTACAATACACGGTAAGTATGACATGAATAATACACAAAGCTTAGCTAACAAATGTAAAATGAAGGAGAGCTAGCTAAAAATACACTTTGTTACAGGCAGTTAGCTAACAAAGCCATATGGTTAATTAAACAAACAAACCTAAATAGCTAACTTCACATTTATATATTAACAAGCTATAGTTGACCACATAAACACTACTCACAGACAAATAGTCTCCAAGGCACGGCGAATTTACTTGAATACTCGGCAGCATTTATCTGTATGCTTTTCCTTCTTGACGTGTCTGCATTAACTGAGATCAAAGAATATCCGAGACACCCAGTTTATCAACACATGCGGTGATGACGCGCTGAGAGAAAGCTGAAGACAGACGCTCCCGATCAATGCCGCCCTAAAACTTAAGTTACACCGTGTTTATCGCTATAAAACTAAGGACAATCAAACTACAAGAGTTACCCAAACGGACCGATAAAGAAATGTCATCAGCTGGGAAGGGAAAACAAAACACTCGAAGTGCCAAACAAAAGCAGGCCAACGAGGAAATGGCTGACAGTGACTCCGAAGGCTCCAGCACCAGCTGCCCAATTGACGCTACTAATTTGGCAGCACAAGTTACCAGACAAGTTGCTATTATGATGGAAGAGAAAATGTTAGCGTTTTCCCAGAAGCTGGATGTGATAACATCCAAATTCGAGCAGAATTCAGTGCGCATTACTGAAACTGAAAACCGCATTTCACGTTCAGAAGATATAATTGCTGATTTGGAGACCAAACTATCAGACGCTGAAGGGAAAATAGACGCTCTTACTCACCGGGTGGATGACCAAGAGGCGAGATCACGCCGAGACAATATACGCATATTCGGGGTCAAGGAGAGGACCGAAGGAATAGATGCGCTGTCCTTCTTTGAAACCTGGCTGCCTACAGTCCTCAACCTGGAGACCAAGAAGGGCCGGATTCGCCTGGACAGGTGCCACAGAGGCCTCGGCCGACCCAAAGCTGATTCACCCCGAGTTGTCATCATTAAACTACACAACCCGAACGACAAGATGAAAATTCTCACGGCTTACAGCAAGACCAAATCGCTGGAGTTTGACGGAGCTAAAATAACTATTCGTCAGGATATCCCCCCAAGTGTTGTGCAGCAACGCAGGAGTTTCAATACAGTGTGCCAACAGCTGATCGAAAATAATATCCGATTCAGGATGCACTACCCAGCCACTCTCCGATTCTCCCTCAACAAGAAGGAATACTCTTTCGGCACCGCCGATGAAGCCCGGAGAGTTATGGAGACAATCACACTGGTGCTGTAGGTAACGTTAACCTTAAACTGCCTACAGTGAACGAACAGAACTATAATGATGAACCTGCAGCATTTTTCTTTCTTTCCTTTCTTCTCTCTTCTCTTTACTTACATGCGATTAATACTGACTGACTCTGAGGTGATTTAAATGTGTCATTTAAATCGGTCATTTTAGGCCAAATAATGAACAAAGATGAGATGCTTACTTTAACCTGTTTTTATTTAATTAGATTTTTTCATATTAAAGCCACATAATGAATTGATAGTAATTAACCGGCAGATTATTATTATTATTATTATTATTATTATTATTATTATTATTATTATTATTATTATTATTATTATTATTATTATATGTTTGCTCTTTACAGCCTACTTATTTACTGTATTTAGCTGTGGTTATCAGAATACAGATATAAGGACACACACTCTCGCATTAAATGAAACTGTAGCCTACCAATTAATTACAAGACAGAAAAAATATGAAAAGAAGGTTAATATATTATTATTATTTATTTATGTTTATCTTATTTTTTTGTTTCCACCTTATTTATTTTTATTTATTTATTTTTTTCTAACCTATGCCCCTGAATGGGCTTTACATGAACTAAAGCGATATTTTTATTTTATTTTTTTATTTGGAGGCGATTGACGGGAGTAAGGGAGCGTCGGTGGCTGTGTTCACTTGAGGAAGAATTGTGAACAGCAGCTGGACCGCTCTCATTGATTGTGAGCTATTTCTCAGAATCACGGAACTTTTTTTCTCCGTGACACCCACAATGGCTTTGACTGTGGGTGCTTTTTCTTTCTTTTCTTTAGTTTTTCTTTTTTTTTGTATGTTTGATGAGTTGTTTGAATACATTGGTAGTATATATGCCCCAAATGTTTCTCAAGCTAAAATTTACTCAGCATTTTGTTTCTCTCTTTCTTTTCATTGTTTTTTTTTTTTCTTTTCCAGCTCTTCACGACTGAATTATTGTATGGAAATGTTACAATCTTGCCCAAACTTAACTAAAAGTAAATATTTAAAGCCCAACTATGTGTACAATTTCTATGAAAGATATGAATGATCTGAATATTATTTCTCAAAACGTAAATGGCCTTAATAATTATATAAAGAGGAGGAAGATCCTACAACAACTGAAAAAAGAAAAAGGAGATATATTGTTTCTTCAAGAGACTCATTTAACGCAAGAGGAACATAAGAAGCTGGGCAAAATTGCAAATGCACAAATTTATTCATCCTCATATACGTCATCAAGGAGAGGTGTAGCAACAGTTATAAAAAACCATGTACCATTCCAGAAGACAAAAACCATAGTGGATAAAGAAGGACGATTTGTTTCGGTGTTGGGCAAGATAGAAAACGTTGAAATAACATTAATAAATATTTATTACCCACCAGATGAGAAAACTCAATTTATGAATGACATTATTGATTTAATAGTAACCCAAGGCAAAGGCATGGTTATTATTGGAGGTGACTTGAATCTTGTGTTAAACCCTAACGTGGACTCAACAGCAGGAATTAAACATAAATCTGAGAAAAATGCAAATATTTTGAGAAGAGCTTGTAAAGAGTTGGGAATGATAGATGTGTGGAGAACTCTTCATCCAAGAACAAAGGATTATACATACTACTCTAATAGACACTCTACATATAATAGACTGGACTATTTCCTCATGTTTAAAAAAGATATGTCAAATATCACAAAATGCACCATTGGAACAATTACACTATCAGATCATGCAAAGCTCACCTTAAAAGTGAACCTGAATTCAAACAAAGGGAAATACTTATGGAGAATGAATTACTCGCTCCTACAAAATGGAGACCTAAAAGATACAGTCAAAAAAACCTTAAAGGAATATTTGGAACTTAATGACACGGAAGACATTAATAGTATAATTCTATGGGAAGGAGCAAAAGCCGTTTTAAGGGGTGAACTAATACGATACTCCTCCTTTAAGAAAAAACAAAGAGAACAACTTAAAACAGAACTTGAAATACAAATAAAAGCTCTTGAAGATAAACATAAAAAATCACTCGATATGAAATTTAACAAACTGCTAAAGAAGAAACGTGGTGAATTAGATAAATTGTTGACACAAGAAGTAGAGAAATCAATACTACTTACGAAACAGAAACACTATGATGGAGGACCAAAATCAATCAAAATGTTAGCTTATAGACTGAAGAATCAAAAAAGTAAATCTTATATAACTCAATTAAAGGATGACACATCTAAAGTTATAACAGACAAAAATGAAATTGCAGAAGCATTTGCAGCATACTATGAAGAACTGTACAAAGATGAAACAGACAAAACAAACTCGATAAGAACTGAATTATATCTTGAGAAACTAAATTTAAAACAAGTCTCATCATTGCAAAACACTAACCTCATTAAAAGAATAACGGAAGAGGAAATATCACAACAAATCAAGAAACTAAAAACAGATAAGGCTCCAGGAGACGATGGGTACACCAATGAATTCTATAAAGAGTTCAGAGAATTATTGGTACCTCTATTACTAAAAGCCTATAACTTTGCCTTAGAATCAGGTATATGGGCATCAACATGGAACTCATCTGTGATCACAGTTATTTATAAAGATGGAAAAGAAAAAATGGATACATCCTCTTATAGACCAATATCATTATTAAACACAGACCAAAAAATATTAACTTCTATCATAGCAAATAGACTTAAGGACATCATGCCAGATTTAATTGATAGTGACCAAACTGGTTTTATCTGTAATAGATTCCTATCTGACAATGTAAGACGTACTCTTAACATAATTGACTTTTCCCAAAAACATAATAAGGATTTACTATTATTAACACTAGATGCAGAAAAAGCTTTTGATAGAGTACTGTGGCCATATATTTTCAAAACAGCAAAAGCTTTTGGATTTCACAGCACTTTCATCTCATGGTTAGAATTAATGTACAAAAACCCAGTTGCTCAAGTGAGAGTCAATGGTACCCTATCAAGACGCTTTCACATTCATAAGGGAACTAGGCAAGGGGACCCAATGTCAGCGTTGATCTTTGCTATGTGTATGGAACCTCTTGCTGAGGCAATCAGGCAACAAGACAACATAAAGGGATTAACTATAGGGCAAGAATCTCATAAATTAGCATTGTATGCAGATGACATTATTTTATATCTTACCTCCTCTGAATACTCACTCCCAGAACTAATGGAAACAATAAAAGAATACAGTGACCATTCAGGATACAAAATTAATGAAAACAAATGTGAGTCTATATGCATAGGTAAACAACTGTCAGATTACTCTAAAGGAAACTTCAGATTTAAGTGGAACCAAAATAAACTGAAATATTTAGGAATAATAATCCATAAAGATTTAAGTAAAGTTCACGAAGTTAATTATCAGAATCTAGAGAACAAAATCAAACAGGATCTGAACAGGTGGAAAACTATACCGGACTCTCTTTTTAGTAGAGTAGACACAATTAAAATGATGATACTCCCACAATTCCTTTTCCTTTTTCAGAATCTACCAACATCAATTCCTTCCCAAAGTTTTAAAAGATGGAATGGCATAATAACTAAGTTCATATGGAATAACAAAAGGAAAAGGGTCAAATTTAAAACATTAATAAAATCGAAAGAACATGGTGGACTAGCACTTCCAGACCTCCAAACCTATTTCCATGCCACACAAATAAATAACATAATGAAATGGACTAACGATAATATTAAAGCGAAGTGGCTTCCGATAGAAAAGGAACAAACTCCATTTTCAATAAAAACATTACCATTCATTGATAGAAAAGATATGACACAACTGAAAGGACAAAATAGATGGATTAACAATACTTTATGTAATTGGAAACAAATTTGTAAAAAATATAATATAAATAAGGAATTACTCTATCTTAGAGAAATGGCATGGGATCCAGATTTCAAACCAAACAAAATGGACAGTGTCTTAAAAGTCTGGTCCTTAAAAGGACTACAAATATATTCACAAATAATAACTAAGTATGAAGTAAATTCCTTCGATGATATTTTAAAGAAATATGATTTAGTCCAGTCAAATTTCTACAAATATTTACAGCTTAGAAACTATTTAAATACCTTCCAAAAAGGAGCAGGCATCCACAAGCAGCATCCCTTAGTACAATTTATGATTAAAAACTATAATATTGACATCAAGAATACACTTTCCAAAATATATAAAATATTACAAGAAAAGAATGAAACACAAGACACGGTGGCATTGAAGTGGAACTTAGAATTAGGGGGACAGTTAAAAGAAGAGGACTGGGAAAACATCTATAAAACAATACATAAAACAACAAACTGAAGGTTTTGGAGGGAGTACACATGGAAAATATACACAAGATTATTTATCACACAAAATACAATCAAAGTTTAGGACATTAAATTCATCAGATTGTTGGAGAAATTGTGTGGAAAATAACGCAGACCATTCACATGTTTTCTACTTTTGCCCATCACTAAAGACCTTCTGGCAACTGATTGCAAATTCTATTATGAAAATTTTCCAAATTAACCAGGTACCTGAACCAAAATGTTTAATTTTAGGTGTAACACCAGCTGAACTCATATCAGAAAGAGACAAATACTTATTTAGGATACTTAGGATAGCAGCAATGAAACAGATAACAAGGAACTGGCTAAAACCTAGTCCACCATATTTTATAAACTGGAAGTCAAACGTAAATAATATTTTAGAAATGGAAATAACTACCTATAAAATTAGAAACCTAGAAACTGAGTGTTCGTTACGATGGAATAAATGGTTAACATATATGGATTGTAATTAAACTAGTTATCAATATCCTGAAGAAAGTCGTGAGGAGCTGGAAGAGTTTAACTCGTCTGTATATACTTTATGTGTTCCTTTTTTTTTTTTTTTTTTTTTTTGTGTCTTATTTTTATTTATTTTCTAATTTTTTTATATATATATATATAGGGGAAGGTGGGGTGATTTGTGCAACTTTTTACTCAAAGTGATTTTAAAGTGAGGCCTTGACAGTTATGTCTCCAACTCAAATATGTACATATATTTCAGGATGTTGTGCATCCCTGGCAATAAAAACTTTGGATCTGGAATAAACTGTTGAAGAAATATAGCTTTCGGAAAAAAAGTTGTCTTGTCGCACAAATCACCCCACGTAGTGGGGTGATTTGTGCGTCATTGTGTCACAATGACAAAGTCACCATCATCATCTTTCTGGCCATCTGAACTCTCATCAGTGGTGTCGTTAAGTGGAATTGAGATGTCACTCTCTCCTGAGCTACTGTAGACTATCACTTTCTTTTGGTGACCAGCGTATACAGCCATGCCACTGGCACAACTCTCAGAAATGTACTTTGCACTAGTTGCTCCGTGCTTGTGGAACCAACTGCCACCTGACAAATGTGATTCCCCCTACATTTCTGCCTTTAAATCAAGGCTCAAAACCCATATGTACACCCTGGTGTTTCCTCCCCATTAACCTCTGCACTACTTACTTACCTCTGCACTACTATCTGTGTTTATGTGGATGTATGGGCTTTACGTCTTTTATTTTGGTTATTGTTATTTTACCTTCATTGTTTACCTACTGAATGCACTATGTACAGCACTTTGGACAGTGCAAACTGTCATAAATGTGCTTTTATAAATACATTTTACTTACTTACTTACTTATAACTCACCCAGGCCCTTGCGCACAAATCACCCCATCCCCAGAATTTTGGATAATAGGCATGATGCAGCAATTTAGGGTTGACATTGTGCTAACTATATAGACTCAAAGTGTAGCATACCAAAGCACTAAAACATGTGTCAAATGTTTTCAAACGTGTCTATAATTGTTCAGACACAATAATCAAAAAACCTTGATCATGGAAATTTTACTTTGAAAGGCAAAACACAGTTTTTTGAGCTTAAATGTGCTTATATCTTATTCCTTGTGTCTCCCTTCTTTACAGGATGAGTCAAATGGATGGCTCTTCTTAAATATGTGGTCACATTTCCAATTTCTTCCACGGTTTTCTAGAAACAAGGGGTTTTGCAACTTCCAAAATGCACAAATCACCCCACCTTCCCCTATATATATATATATATATATATATATATATATATATATATATATATATATATATATATATATATATATATATATATTTTTTTTTTTAAATTATATGTAGTACTGATGAATATATTTTGGCCTAGGCATATGCGGATGTACGTGTACATATGTGTGTACATATGTGTATGTGTGTTTATATGTATGTATGTGTATATGTGTGTATGTGTATATGTATGTATGTGTATATGTGTGTGTGTATGTATGTGTGTATGTATATGTATGTATATATATATGTGTGTATATGTATGTATGTGTATGTATATATATATATAATTTATCATTACTACATTTTGTTATTTTTGTTTATTTATTTACTTATTCATTTATTTATATTGTTTACATTTATATAAAAAAAAAAAATGTTTGTAGGATGATGTAAATATAAAAATAACTTATCAGGAATACTATATGATCCTACAATAAAGTATAAAAAAAAAAAAAAGAATATCCGAGAAAAGACCGGAGATTTGGCGCAAAGATCCTCTATTAATGAGGGCTCACTCTGCCGTTTTTCCCAAACCCAAAAAACAAAGCAAATACCAACACTTGTTCTAATTTACAAAACTCCTACATAACAAACCTACTGACTTAAATTTAAGGCAGCACACTCCCCGCTTGATTTAGTAACATTAAATCACAACAAAGGGGAACTACATATTAAGAGTTCTTTCACAAAGTCTATGAGAGAAGGACCGCCATTTATGTGACTGGTCTTAGAAACACCTTGGCCACACCAGTCCCATTGGCCATTCATTGCTGTGAG
Source organism: Hyperoplus immaculatus (assembly GCA_949357725.1). Classification (NCBI taxonomy): domain Eukaryota; kingdom Metazoa; phylum Chordata; class Actinopteri; order Uranoscopiformes; family Ammodytidae; genus Hyperoplus; species Hyperoplus immaculatus. Next base: position 37,292 of record CASHTC010000943.1, on the reverse strand, counting down.
CCGGAATGTCTTTCAGCTTGTGAATGTGCTCCATCCAGATGTGTTTATGCTTGAACACGTTACCCCTGGCCCTCAGGTAGAGGCTGTGGTGCATGTGCTTGTAGATCCTCTTGGACTCCGTATTGCGGCGCAGCAGACGACACAGGATCCTCATGCGGCGAACCCAAGACAGCTTCTCAGGCATACAGGCGTTGGCTTTACCCTTTCTCTTGCGGACTCCCACGTGTCTTGCCTTACGACGTAATCGCGTGTTCTTGCGGCAGTGTGCCAGGGAGTGGACTGTGACAGGTTTGTGAATGATTAGACCATCCTTCTCCAGTTTATAGATCTGCAGGCGGGAGTTGACGATGGCGATCTCATCGGTCTCGTTGGGATCCCTCTTCTTCTTGCCGCAGCTCAGGACGCTGGAGGCCAGCCTCTTTTGGAGCGTGGGCATGCCCCTGGCAGCTTCTTCGAGGGGAGGAGCATGCTCAGCTTTAACATTGTCCGGCATTTCCTGCATGAACTCCATGTAATGATCCTTTGTGTCCAGCTTTTTCTCCATCGTCCCTTGAAGAGAGTGGGAACGTTTTAAAGCTTGTTCCCTGTTGCTTGAAAGGTGTCGTCCAGGTGAGCAGAACCGTAAAGGAGCCACCACACTGCTCCCATGTTTCTTGAAAGGTGTACGACCATCGTGCAGTGTGTTTGTCTTGTAGACGTTAACCTCGGACGGTTTCTGAACTGTTCCTAACCTCACTTCACCCACAACGACCCAGCCTAGGTCTAGCCGTTGAGCGTAAGGCGCGTCGTGGGGCCCGTTGATTTGCTCGCGGACCTTGTGTACCCTTATGATATCTCTCCCTAAGAGCAGAAGGATAGGAGCGTCTTGATCAACAGGTTGAATCTTGTTAGCAACTGGCTGTAGATGTGGATGCTGATATGCACTCTCTGGACAGGGGATTTCTGACCTCTCGTCCGGCACCATGTCACACTCTATTAAGGGTGGCAAGGGAAGTTGCAGCTTCCCATCCATGGACTCAATGACAAAGTTAACAGCTCGCCTACCTGAAGCCTCTGCTTTCCCGGAACATGTTTTAAGTGTGTATCGGGTGGGGCTGCTTTTTACTTTGAAGATGTCAAAGAATTTTGTCTTGGCAAGAGATTTGTTGCTTTGTTCATCCAGCACTGCATACATAGTGGTTGCCTTCTCCTTTTCTCCGGCAGGATATACTTTAACTAGGCAGGTCTTTGAGCATGAGCGTGAGCCATGTAGGTTGCCACAAACCTCTGTACATTTGGATGTCACTGAAAAGGATGGACTTTCAGTTTGCTCCCCGCTCTCATCTTTGTAAGCCGTAGCACTCTGCGTGGTATCAGGAGGAGGGCCTGGATGCAGTGCAGCAATGTGTTTGTCACTGTTGCATTCAAAACACTTTACTATGATCTTACAATCTTTTGCCATGTGTTTGCAGGATCCACAACATTTATAGCAGATGCGATTTTCTCTCAGGTAAGTTTTGCGGTCTTCCAGGGTCTTTCCTCTAAAGAGCATACACTTTTTCAGTGGGTGGGGCTTCTTGTGTATTGGGCACTCACGATCTGGTTCCTCCAGTGTTTTCCAAGCAAACCCGGTTTCAAAGCCAGATGTCTCTTCGGGGACGTCTGTTTTGTGTACAGTTACAGAGGGTTTACTATTGTACGTCATGGGCCTTTCTGTCTTGGAAAAAGGTTGGCTGCTGGAGGGGGAAATAATAAAGCTCGGATCATTTTTTATCTTTGCCTGCTGTCGCACAAATTTGGAGAAGAAAGTGAAAGGAGGGAAGGCCACCCTGTTTTCTTCTTTGTACTTGCTTCCAACGTTCGTCCATCGCTCTTGGAGAGAATATGGCAGCTTTTCCACTATTTGCTTTATCCCACGAGCAGTATCCAGACACGAGAGTCCCGGCAGAGCGCCGTCTTCTTTAGCACACTCAAGCTCAAGGAGAATATCGCCTAGCTCTCTTAGCATGAAGTTATCCTTGTTGGTAAGCCTCGGGAAGAGTTCAATTCTGCTGAAAAGTGCGTCTTCGATGACCTCTGGTGCCCCATAACACTCTTCCAGACGTTGCCAGACCATGGTTACACCCGCTGCAGGATTAAGGACGTGCACTGCACGTATTCTCTTTGCTTGCTCTGATGAGTCAGGTCCAAGCCACTTCGTCATCAGATCCAGTTCTTCTCTGGCTGAGAGATTCAAGTCAGTTGTGGCACTTAAAAAGGAGGCTCTCCATGACCGATAATTTTCAGGCTTATCATCAAATTGAAGAAGACCAGCGCTCACCATTTCTTTACGGATGAGATATCTTGCAAAGTCGTGTGCACCTTGCGGTTCAGGTAGGTACTCTTTTACAGGATAGGCTGGATGCTTTGGGGTACTATGAGGGTAAGTATTGCTTGTATTGGTTGTTGGCTCTTTTTTAATGACTTGAGAAACTAGCGTTGTGTTCCAATGTATGCCATGATACATTTCTGTTTTAGCTTTCGGCAACTCCGCTGTATTTGTTCTTGCCTCAGGGGCTTCCTGTGCTACGTGCGTCGAAGGTAGGTCAGAACGAATAAACTTAGAGTGCTGTTGGACGTAGTCAGTTGTGCGTTGGAGAACACTGAAGGGTGCGTCTTCGACCACACTTTTTCGACTGAGCTCCCCGCTTTCAACTTCTGCTTCTTCATAAGCTTCAGCTTCAGCTGTAGCTGCAGCAGCGGATCTTTGGCACTGGAGTAGGTGGAGGCTAGCATCGTAGTTAGCTTTTTGTTTCATCATGCTAGCTTCTAGGTCTGCTTTTAGCTTCATCACATCAGCTTCCTTTTCAGCAAAAGCTAGTTGAGCTTGGGCTGCTTTTGCCTTAGCGTAAGCTTTTGTAGCTGAGGAGGCTGTAGATGAAGATCGCTGAGAGCTTCTTGATGATACTCTGGATGAACGTGATTCAGCATCAAATGCTCGAGGCTGCTCCGACACATTAGTTGTTTGATGTGCAACATCTGCGTGTGGTTCCGCACTAGCTCCGTCTTGAACTGTAGTGGGATCTTGCTTAGCATAATTTTTTCCTGAGCGTAGACTCATGCTTGCTGAGTGTTGTGATTGATGCTCGAGCCCGCTGTGCTCTAGTCTTTTTACTGTACTGCCCTGGCAGCGCGTATCCTGGAGCACGGCTTGACAGCCAGCTAACACAGATAAAGTCCAATATTGAAATGAAGAACCAAGGCTTGCTTTTCTTTTATCTTCAGTGTTTCTCCACTGGTCGCTTTATCAATTTGTAAAACTGTAACATACATAAAAACATAAATCAATATACATACATCACCAGAACCATACAGACATTAAGTACAATACACGGTAAGTATGACATGAATAATACACAAAGCTTAGCTAACAAATGTAAAATGAAGGAGAGCTAGCTAAAAATACACTTTGTTACAGGCAGTTAGCTAACAAAGCCATATGGTTAATTAAACAAACAAACCTAAATAGCTAACTTCACATTTATATATTAACAAGCTATAGTTGACCACATAAACACTACTCACAGACAAATAGTCTCCAAGGCACGGCGAATTTACTTGAATACTCGGCAGCATTTATCTGTATGCTTTTCCTTCTTGACGTGTCTGCATTAACTGAGATCAAAGAATATCCAAGAAAAGACCGGAGATTTGGCGCATAGATCCTCTATTAATGAGGGCTCACTCTGCCGTTTTTCCCAAACCCAAAAAACAAAGCAAATACCAACACTTGTTCTAATTTACAAAACTCCTACATAACAAACCTACTGACTTAAATTTAAGGCAGCACAAGGCTTCATAAAGCCAGTTTCTCCCATAGGCTTTTGTTGTGCTTTGTAGCTTAGCTGTGGGCACAACATATTGTACGTAGAATTTGCTTTATAATTGAAATGTGTTTTCTTGTATTTTAATCAATCAATAAAATCAACCTTTATTCATATAGCACGTTTCATACAGAGCGAAGGCAAAACAAAGTGCTTTATAGAATAAAATCAACAAGAACAATACATACAATACATCCCCCACCTCATACTCAAACAGAGCAACTCATAACTTTAATAAATAAAATAAAAACACTTCAACAGAACTAGATAAATGTGAACGAACTGAAACAATTAGCATGGGTCAATAGAGAAATAAAACCAGAACTGAGGAAACACCAGAGGACTAACTCTGCATTTAGATTTAAATAAATGCCAAAATAATAAATAATCAAAGGACAGAAGTAAAAAAAAAAAGTGAAGGTATTAAGCAGTTATTTAGAAGACAAAGAGACTAATAAATAGTTTAATAAATATAAAAATAATAATAAAAAATAACATAAAAAGAGATAAGTAAATTAATAATTATGATCATAAAAATAATAGTTAAATTACATAGTCAAAACCGAAATGATTCATACCCCTGGCAAATATTGACTTACAGTTACTTTTATGAAACCAGCAAGCATTTTCTTGATAGTAAATGACACAGGCTTCTCCCAAAAGATAATAACCAATTCAATGGACACTGCACACTGTTGGGTTCCACGGACGCAGACCAAGGAAGACACCACTTTTTCAGATAAGGCACACAAAAGCCCACTTGGATTTCGCAAATGCTCATCTGGACAAAGAAGAAGACTTCTGGTCTTCTGTTTTATGGTCAGATGAATCAAACATTTAATTGTTTTGCCACAATGATGTATCCTTCATTTGGCATTAAAAAGGAGAAGCCTTCATCCCTAAGAACACCATCCCCACTGTCAAACATGGTGGTGGGAACCTAATGCTTTGGGGGTGTTTTTCAGCCAATGGACCAGGGAACCTAATCACAGTAAATGGCATCATGAAGAAAGAGCAATACATCAAGATTCTCAACAACAACATCAGGCAGTCTGCAGAGAAACTTGGCCATGGGCACCATTGGACATTTCAGCAGGACAACGACCCAATACACACAGCAAAAATGGTGAAGAAATGGTTAGCAGACAAACACATTAGCATTTTAAAGTGGCCAAGCCAGAGTCCTGACTTGAATCCGATTGAGAATCTGTGTAGGGAGCTAAAGATCAGGGTGATGGCAAGAAAACCCTCCAACCTGAAAGAGTTGGAGCTCATTGCCAAAGATGAATGGACAAAAATACCAGTGGAGAGATGCAAAAAGCTGGCCAGCAATTATAGGAAGCGTTTGATTGCTGTAATAGCAAATAAAGGCTTTTCTATTGATCATTGAGAAGGGTATGAATCATTTTGGACATGCCACTTTTTGTTCAAATGTTAATAAAAGCTGAAAAATATAATTTTTTTCACAATGATGCCTCTTGAACATCGTCTTATTATCTTCTGGGAGAAGCCTGTGTCATTTCCAATCAAGAAAAAGCTTGCTGGTTTCATAAAAGTAACTTTAAGCCAAAATTTGCCAGGGGTATGAATCATTTCGGTTTTGACTGTAACCAGGTAAAGGATAGTAAAACATGTAATGGAAGACATATAAAAGTCAATAAATTAGTTTTCTAATACTTTCTAAACTTCATGCGTTATGTCTGTCAAAGCCAAACTCAGTTTTACAAAAACATTTCCAGTGTCAGAGCTGCTGAGGCTATTTGCACGTCACAGAATAACGACGCTGATTCCTCATCACTCAGTGACATTAGCACACCCGTTTGGGGGCCAGCGAGCCTGTTTGACGTAACACGGCCATGAATGCCAGTGAAAAAGAGCAACAAGTTAATATAATGTCTGATAGAGTACATGCTGGTCTGACCCCCCCCCCCCCCCCCCTCTCTCTCGCTCCTTTCAGGGTGGAGCCTGCTGGAGTTCAATGGCTGACACCAGGTCTGAGGAAGTGTAAGTGTGTTTATATTGTTCATAATCATCAAACTGTCAATCAATGAACAGATGATGGATTAATAACTGCTGCTGTGTTGTGTCTCTTTCTCTCCATCAGATTCCTGTGAACTCACACTGGACACAAACACAGTACACACAGAGCTCAAACTGTCTGACAACAACAGGAAGGTGACACTGGTGTTGGAGAAGCAGCCATATTCTGATCATCCAGAGAGATTTGACTGCTGGCCTCAGCTGCTGTGTAGTAATGGTCTGACTGGTCGCCGTTACTGGGAGGTCGAGTGGAGCGGAAGAGGAAGAGGAATAGGAAGAGGTGGTAATTTATCAGTGAGTTACAGAGGAATCAAGAGGAAAGGAGACAGTGCTGATTCCAGGTTTGGAGGGAATAGTCAGTCCTGGAGTCTGAGCTGCTCTGATCATCATGTCTATCACAATAACATACCAACATCCATCTCCTCCCCCTCTCCCTCTCACAGAGTAGCAGTGTATGTGGACTGTCCTGCTGGCTCTCTGTCCTTCTACAGAGTCTCCTCTGACTCACTGATCCACCTCCACACCTTCAACACCACATTCACTGAACCTCTGTATGCTGGGTTTGGGCTCTGGTACCCCGACTCCTCAGTATCTCTGTGTCGTCTGTAGGAGGGAGAGTCTGAACAGGATCACAGTTACAGATAACTTTCAGGTTTTTGTAACAAATGGATCAGTTCATTGATTGAAATGGTTCATCTGTAATAACGATATATTATGAAACATCATAGTGTGTACATATGTTTTGGTCAGGCCTGAAATTCATTACAAATCAATTGATCATTGAATTCACTACCCCCAAAAACGTATGTCTAGCCACTGGAATCATGATTCAAGGTAATCTAGGAGGCAAGAGATTAAAAAATGAGAGTTTGAAAGTTTTTTTAATGCTAAAATGGCCGCAATATCCAGGGACTCATCTCTACATCAGATTTAAAGCTGAAATATTCCCAAATAGGGGACGGAACATTTTTCTGGTCACAGCTGTTGTTTCAGAGCAATGGATAGCGCTATTAGTTTAAGTGCTAACAATGCTTCTGTTTGAATAAGTTGTATATATTTGCTAATAATAAAATAAAAATAAGCAGATCTTTTGATCTACTGAAAAGGCAGAACTCTCACCAATCGTTTTTGCTTCTTCACCTGAAAGAGGTTCAACATCAAGCTGTGATAACGCCCGAGATTCCAGTGTTTCCCACAGCGCTTTATGGCTAAGGCCTTAACAACGCCAGCCCCCCCTCCTTGACTACAGACCGACCGTTTCGTCCGTCAAAAGAAATGGTGCTGCACATTTAATCTACAAGCAAGCGGCGCGATGTGTGCTTGTGCATGGACATAACCGCTAAAGCATGATGAATGCATGAGAGTGATGGCCCAGGATAGTTTCAGTAAGTGCCACACTGTTACTGTTACTTTGACCTTTGAAGAAATGCATTTTTTTCTCAAGGGTAAAAATCATTGTATTGATTAATAAACTTAAGTTATTTTGAAAACAGCATGCTGGTGAAGGCCTACCATTTTTAAATATCAAATGCTGCCTTATTTTTATGTTTTAAATTGAGAAATACATATTCCAACACTATCAATAACCTGCCTCTGTATTTAAAAAAAATCCAAGGCAAATCAATAACCATTATGAATCTTATATAGGCTATTGCATCACAGTATTGTCTACAATAATCAGTATCTTTAGTAAACACAGTGAAAACTCCCCTGCTGTATTATCAGCTGAGGAGTTGGATTTCAGTGCTGACTCCACAGTGGCACTTGTAGAAGTTTCAGGGTCAAAACACCCAAACAGCAAACCTGCAGAAGTATCAGAGTGTGAGGGTGTGAGCGGACAGTTTGCTTTACTCCACGGTCTTAAGGTTTTTAATGGAATAAATGAATAAAATGTCATAAACCGTTCACGTTCTGAACTTGTTACTTTAAAAGTCCAATATATAACATTTTGCAAAACAATATACATTATACAGTGCTGCTTGAAAGTATGTGATTCTCTAGAGACTTTTGGACTTTTATTTAGTTTAACCATTAACAATTCATCTTTATCAATACCAGTTTTTTTTTAATATGAAATAAGGTGTGTGTTTATCAAGAGGTTCACGTACTTTCTAGCAGCACTGTATATTTTATATGGGGGAATAGGAAGCAATCTATCTTGGAAAATAAAACATTCCTCGACTGTCTACGTTGCCTATAACATCTACTACATTTATTTTTATTAGAAATCAACCGGGTCGGATTCTCTGGCAAAAATCCAAATGTGACGTTTCTGTGCATTACAGAGCGTGTTCCAAGTATAAACAGGAGAAGAAAAAGCTCAACTAACTGTTCTGAATCCTAACGCTGGTCAAACTAAAACAAACTTAACGGTGCGCCGAAACATGAGAGTGATGGACCAGGCAAGTTTACAGTAAGTTACTTATTTTCAAGGGGAAAACACATTGTATTTATTATTTCAACTATTAAGTTATTTCTAAAACAGCATGAAAGTGTAGGCATACAAGATTTCTTTATTTTTATGTTTTAAATTGGGAAATACATGTTCCAAAACGACCAATAACCTCTGTATTTAAAAATAAATCAAGTAAATAGGCTAATAATAACCATTAATGAATTATAGTGTATCGCATCATAGTAGGCCTATTGTCCATGAAAACACTAACACATTTCCTGTGGGAAACACTGTAACTTACCTCATCCATCATTGTAGCCGGTAGAACTGGTTGCAGGCTGCTGTGTTTCTCCGCTGGTGAGGCTTGTTGCTACTCGCGGGCTGTGGTTGTTTAGTCCAATGCTCTCAGGTTGCTGCAGTAGTATGAACGCTGCAGCTCACTTTAACACCACTGGGGCCGACTTTAAGAAGGAATTTCTGAATTCTGTGTAGTGGACCTTTAACTGAACTGACAGCTTGGCTATTTATTTTACAGTTTTTACAATAAACGGGCTATTTTCCGATTGTTTTTTGTTTTTATAATGACACTGTTTTATGGTGATAATGTCAATTTGTTGCATCTGAACTGTGCATGGACGTGAACGTGACGTGATCAGTTAACCTCGGATTACCTCCCAGATGAACTGATTCAATTATTAGGCTATTAATTATCTAGACCAACACATTGTATTCAAAAAATGTTGTATGATGAATAACATTTGCATAATATGATGTTAATATCAAACACACAAACTTAAAAAAAAATAAAAAAAATAAAAAAAAATGAGGGGCAACCGCTTAGTTGGCTTATGCCTCGGGCCGGCTCTGGTTTTCTTTCATGTTACTCAGTGCATGAGTTGACGTGGTGAATCAATCAAGCCACCTAAGCCTATGATAATTGACCGTTATGTTTGTTTTTATCGTATCTCTTCCATGACATAAACTGCACTTATAGGCCAGGCAAAGTAAGGCATTTTGGGGCCAAAAATAGAATAAATTGTAAAAGAATTTTTTTCAGCTCAGATAATTTCTATGAGGTGTCCAGAACAACAAACTAAAAGTCCTAAGAAATCCTAGTTGAGGAAATATGTTTAATTCTCATCAATCCGAGGTGTGTGCCAATAAGGCGAGACACCAATACATCCCAATGGGGCTATATTTTTCCTTTAGTCCTATCAAAATTAAACTTTACACAATGAAAGTATCCATGATAATTAACATTTAAAAATATGTGTGACAATCTCCTCTTTATCCATGCCATTTCAGGCTGTGATTCTACATCTCGTCTATTTGGCATAGGAAAGGGAGAGATTCTATTCATTCCCCTATTGGTTCATGAAGTCGAGACAAACAAACAACAGTGTCGTTTATCAAGATAAGTTTGATCAGAACAGAATAATTACATCTGACGGGTCGGTTACTATCTTAAATGTCTCACTGGAGGACACAGGGGAGTATTGGTGTGTAGTCAGGGACTCAAAATACCAGTGTCGGTCAACAGCCACCACAACTCTCCTGATGTACAGAGATCGCTTTGGGTTTTACTCCACGTTCTATAAAGTGAGATGTGTAGTGGTCAGTATTCTGCTGGTGGTTCTCTGTGTGATTGGGGCGATTATCTATATAAGACCAAGTGAGTAGAGGCTTAAAGGGATAGTTCAGTGCTGTTGAAGTGGGGCTGTATGAGGTACTATAATAGTTAGTGTGATACTTATGTAGATGGTGAACAGAGCAGTTATTTTAAAATGTTTTGGGGAGACGTGGCTGTAGCAGAAGTCAGCATTGTACTGTTGCAGAGGCAAGAATATTTTTTATTTTTTTTCTGTTTCTGCCACGCATATAAAAGCTTTCCTAAAAAAGTAAATATCCGTTCAATTGTTCACTAAATTCTGGATTGTTTCACTGCTGATTTGCAGACTGATAGGCTGCACCTGATCGGCAGACAGACGTTTATTTTTTGACTTTTTTTCAAGCGTAGTTCGGCCATGTATTACTGCGTCAACTCGTGCAGCTGTTTTCCCTCTGGGCCCCTCTGCAACGGTACAATGCTGACTTCTGCTACAGCCACGTCTCCCCCAAACTCCTTATAGTGACTGATCACCATCTCCATAAGGTAAGAGAATAACTATGCATAAGTACAGCATACCACCACACTTCAAAAATACTGAACTATACCTTTTAATATGCACACGTTCAAATTTTATCTTAAAAATGAGAGGCAGACAGTCAGGCACTGATGAAGGTTATTCTCACATCCAAAAATATTAACATTGTTTTTTTTTAAATCATATATTATTTTTGTCTTATTTCAGTGGTTTGATATGTATGTGTTGCCTATCATTACCTCCTTAAATTGTTTAGTCCTGGTTCAACCATGTAAACCACTTTCTCAACTTTATTTGAAATTATTATTATTATTATAACATTTTGGAAATGAATAAAACATGGAAGTGGTTCTAGAGAAACTTCTCATAATGATTTTGTTTAAAGTAAAAGCGGGTTTAATTATTGTTGAAAATAATGCTGATGAAAAAAGTTTTCCCCTTAAAGAGACTAACTATGCATATGTACAGCATACCACCACACTTCAAACATACTGAGCTATACCTTTTAATATGCACATGTTCAAATTTGATCTTAAAAATGAGAGGCAGTGATGAAGGTTATTCTCACATAAAAAATTAACATTTTATCATATATTATTTTTGTCTTATTTCAGTGGTTTGATTTGTATGTGTTGCTTCTCATTACCTCCTTAAATTGTTTAGTCTTGGTTCAACAATGTAAACCACTTTCTCAACTTTTTTTGAAATTATTATTATTATTATTATTATTATTATTATAACATTTTGGAAATGAATAAAACATGGAAGTGGTTCTAAATAAACTTACATCTCATAATGATTTAGTATAAAGTAAAAGCGGGTTTAATTATTGTAGAAAATAATGCTGATGAAAAAAAGTTTCCCCCTTAGATTCTGTACAAGTTTGTAGGTGTACATATTTTTTTAAGATAGTTTTTCTGCATTTTTATGCTTTTTGTTAGACAGTTTGTAGAGACAGAGATGAAATGGGGCAGATAAGGGGATGACATGCAGAGAACGGCCCGGGCTGGATTCTAACCCGTGGTCTGTGAGACAGACAGACAGTCAGGCAGTGATGAAGGTTATTCTCACATCAAAACATTTTAACATTGTTTTTTTTTAATCATATTTTATTGAGTATTTTAATCAATTTTATTTTTGTATTATTTCAGTTGCTTGATCCTTATGTGCCTCATTGCTTAATGAAATGTTCTAGTCCTGGTTCAACCACTTTGTAACTTAGTAACTTTATTTTTTTCTCTGTTGATTTTGTATCGCTGGATTTTTTTTTAAAGATAATTTTCCAGCATTTTTATTTCTATGCTTTTAATTAGACAGTTTGTAGAGACAGAGGTGAAATGGGGCGGAGAGGGGAATGACATGCAGAGAACGACCACGGGCCGGAGTTTGTTTTCTTTTTTTTTGCACCCCAACACATAGGGTGGGTCTGGTCTATTATGTGATGTTCTACTTTTTCCTAAATCTTGTTTTATTATAATTTACAAAAAAAATGTGCATTCATGTTTTGCTTTAAAATCTCACGATAATGTGATTTCTTTTGTGAGGGGATTTTTTTTCAACATATACATAATTGTTGTATCTAGCTGTGTCATTAACCACAATATAATTGCTATTTTTTAAATGATGAATTGTCTCTTATATCTTTTAATAAAGGCTTAAAATTAAAGACAAAACCTGGAGCCCAGTTTTCACTGTTTTGATTTATAATTTGTATGATTTTAAGCATCTTTAACGATCTAATATTTTGAATCAGATAAATTTCAACATCCACAAATAATATTATTTTCTGCGACTTTACTGCTTTGATCTTTGCAAATTAAATTATATTTAGACACTTGTTCTTAAAATGCACAAAACAAAAGAATATTATTGTATGACCTACATCGAGTTAAGTGTTGTCTTGTGATTAAAGAAAAAATATTGATTTTGGTTTAATTTAAAATATAGTTTGTACTGAATCAGAAATGTAACTTAGTAAAGTTGATGAAATGTCTTGTAACAAAGTTACAGCCTTTTAACTGGTTTACTGAAAAGTTCAAATGAATGCTTAGGTGTAAGAGAGAGAGAGTGTGTGTGTGTGTGTGTGTGTGTGTGTGTGTGTGTGTGTGTGTGTGTGTGTGTGTGTGTGAGTGTGTGTGTGTGTGTGTGTGTGTGTGTGTGTGTGTGTGTGTGTGTGTGTGTGTGTGTGAAAACTTTAGTCACTCAACTTCATGACTTTTTACTAGGCTACTTGTTTTTTCCCAAGAGAACTATAATTCCCTAGCCTGGCACCCCCTGCCTACATTTCATCACTCAGTTTGGCCCACCTGATCACATACTTTCAAGCAGCACTGTTTGGTGCATAAAGTAGACAAAGGAGTTACTTGGTCCCACGGTGTGTGACAATCTCCTCTTTATGCCATTTCAGGCTGTGATTCTACATCTCGTCTATTTGGCATAGGAAAGGGAATGGCACTGAAAAAATAAAAAATTACACTAGTAACTCCTTTGTCTACTTTATGCACTAAACAGTGCTGCTTGAAAGTATGTGATCATGTGGGACAAATTGAGTGATGAAATGTAGGCAGGGGGTGCCAGGCTACGGAATTATAGTTCTCTGAAAATGAATTTGTATAATATAGGCTACCCAAAATATATCCGCATAGGCTTCATTTTTACCTTTACTCCTAACACATTAAAACTTTACAAAGTGAAAGTCTACATGAAAAGTAAAACATTTGCATTAGAAGTTAACTCATAATGGTCAAGGCTTTCCAGAAGGGGTTGGTCGAACGTCAGAACAGGGGTCACATCATACTGCAGAGCTTGAGTTGCCACAAACCTCAATGTTGAGTATATGCAGGATTCATCACTGGGATCAAGATCAATCATTGGAAGGGATGTTAGTGAAGCTCTCCCAGGGTGTTCATCTAGTCCTATCAAAATGAAACTTTACACAATGACAGTATCCATGATAATTACATTTTTTTGTATTACAAGTTTCTTTGAAAATGAATTGTAATATGCAAATGAGCTATACACTAATCCTACACGCCCAAAATAAACCCAAATAGGCTTACTTTTCCTTTACTCCTACCACAATAGAACTTTACATAGTAAAAGAATTAGCAAGTAAGAGGAATGTTCTGTTTTGCAGACCGACCACGGCAACAGTAAAATTTAACAGTTAACCCGCTGTTCGCTAAACGAACGGGGCTTAATAAGTCACATTGTTCATTGCTCTGATTGGTTGTAGTGCTATCAAATTGCGTGCAGTGGCATTTGAAGAGACAAATCTAATTCCTGAGAGGCACCTGTTATACCCCTGGCAGGTAAGCCAGGCAGTTTTTCAGGTTACAGGCCAGTCTAAAAGCAGCATCGCCATCACCCATTGGCAGTACGATGATTGGATATTAAATAAGTGTGGAGCTCATGTGCATATTCAAACTCATTTAAAAAGAAACTTGTAATACAAAAAAAGTTACTTTTCAAGTATACTTTTACTATGTAAAGTGTTATTGTGGTAGGAGTAAAGGAAAAACTTAAGCCTATTTGGGTTTATTTTGGGCGTGTACGATTAGTGTATAGCTCATTTGCATATTAACAGTACCATATTGGCTCCGGCCTTCGTTGCAGTGGTAGTGGGTTCAAATCTTACCCGTAGACCTTTACTGCTGGTCATTCCCCCCCCCCCTCTCTCTCTCTCTGTCTCCCCATTTCAACTCTGTACTATCTAATAAAGCTTGACAATGCCAAAAAATAATCTTAAAAAAAAAAAAAAAAACTCACTTGCTGTATTATCAGCTGAGGAGTTGGATTTCAGTGCTAACTCCCCTGCTGTATTATCAGCTGAGGAGTTGGATTTCAGTGCTGACTCCACAGTGGCACTTGTAGAAGTTTCAGGGGCAAAACACCCAAACAGCAAACCTGCAGAAGTATCAGAGTGTGAGGGTGTGAGCGGACAGTTTGCTTTATTCCACGGTCTTAAGGTTTTTAATGGAATAAATTAATAAAATGTCAAGGGAGGGGATACACTTTCGTTATAAACATTAACCATTAACGTTCTTGTTACTTTAAAAGTCCAATATATAAACTTTTGCAAAATGATTTACGTTATATATTTAATCTGGGGGAATAGGAAGCAATCTAGCCTAATAAAATAAAACATTCCTCGACTGTCTACGTTGCCTATAACATCTACTACATTTATTTTTATTAGAAATCAACCGCGTCGCACTTTTCCGGCAAAAATCCAAATGTGACGTTTCTGTGCATTACCGAGCGTGTTCCACATATAAACAGGAGAAGAAAAAAGCTCAACTAACTGTTCTGAATCCTAACGCTGGTCAAACTAAAACAAACTAAAACCTTTCATTTATAATGTAAATCCCATTGAGACCGAAGACTAACTAAAAGGTGCAACATAACTTACCTCATCCATCATTGTAGCCGGTAGAACTGGTTGCAGGCTGCTGTGTTTCTCCGGTGGTGAGGCTTGTTGCTACTCGCGGGCTGTGGTTGTTTAGTCCAATGCTCTCAGCTTGCTGCAGTAGTGTGAACGCTGCAGCTCACTTTAACACCACTGGTTTATGGTAATAATGTCAGTTTGTTGCATATGAACATTTCAGCATTCCTACAACTGTAATTTCATTTTTACCGTTTGTCAGACATTATGATGGCTTGTTTTTTGTTTATTTCGATATCATTTTATTAAAAACCATAGCCTGCCTAGTATGGCCTCCTATCCCTAATGTTATGTTAAAACTTGTTTGTTCAATTAAAAAAAACAGTTGAGAAAATGACTGGTGGTGGTGTTTCAGCTTTGTTTTCAAGTTCCAGGCACATTTAAACTGGGCGACTAGTTTGTCCGGTAGGTTTAGTATTATGCAAGTGCGCCATCTACTGGATCTGTTTGGAATGGCAGAACCACTTACTACTGTATGCATGGGAATACCCGGTCAATAATGGATATAATATGGACACAAAACACTATCAATACTGGATCTTTGTAAGGACCGAATTAGTACTCTAGGTTTAATACATAAATCATCATCTTTTTTTTTATATATATTATTTTTTTGCATTTTCAAGCTTTATTAGACAGTACAGAGTTGTAATGGGGAGACAGAGCGAGAGAGAGAGAGAGAGAGAGAGAGAGAGAGAGAGAGATAGCTTTATTAGACAGTACAGAGTTGTAATGGGGAGAGAGAGAGAGATAGCTTTATTAGACAGTACAGAGTTGTAATGGGGAGACAGAGAGAGAGAGAGATAGAGAGAGAGAGAGAGAGAGAGAGAGAGAGAGAGAGAGGATGACCTGCAGTAAAGGTCCACGGGTCGGATTTGAACCCGCGACCACTGCAATGAAGGCCGGAGCCAATATGGTACGCGCTCTATCCACTACGCCATCGCAGCGCCCCATAAATCATCTTTCAACTCACATAACCGTTGCCATGTTGTTGTGTGTATTTAACTTATGGCTAATGAAAACATGCAAGTCCATCGCTGTGGGAATGTGATTACACACACGCATTAGCTGGGCCAATTTACCACCGCTAATCCTATGTAATCATCTAGGAAACAATAACGCTAATCTCCAACCCTGAATATTTACACCACAAACACTGATTAAACCCCACTTTATTTACCTGTTGAATTCACTCTGCTCCTCTCCAGTGACAGACCGAATAAACTCCGCGTCCGTGTAATAATCCATTCATGATAATTTATAAACTGATCTGATCCATCCCAGCGCCGATCCAGGTTCAGGTATCCCTCCGCCGCCGCGCTGCAATTAGGGACTTTAAGCAACGACGGTTGAGAGGACGGCTACGGCGGTCGAGTGGAATTTTGAGCATTGGAGAGTTCATGTCATCACTTCCTATCGTCAGAGCGAGTCAGAGCCGCAGTCCGTCTGTTTACAACGGCAGAACGGGTTTTTGACGTTGTGAGCGCTACACCAGCTGCAGCAAGTAGCCGGTCTAAAGGCCAGGACACACCAGCCCGATAATCGCCGTCGTCAAAAAAAAAGACGAATCTGTTTGGTGTGTGCCGTGACGTCGGCCGACGTAGAGGTCGTCGGGCTTGTTTTGAGCCTGTCGGCCGCCGATTGAACATGTTCAATCGGCGGCCGACCGTCTTTCATTTGGAGCAATTTGATTGGTGGAGGGCTAGCGAATCAGTGAAGCCCGGAAGTGAGGCGGGTAGCACAAACAGCTAACAACAGCTAGCCATCGTTTTAATGTGTTTGTTCGTTTCGTTTTGAGAGTACTCACATGCATCAACCCTTGTTGACTGCTCGACACCATGCTCGACACTCTCTGCTAAAAATTGTGCTCTTATGGTCCATAAATATAAATACGTATTTCTATCTATGTTTATGCTCTAGAGAGATGTCCAATCATTTCCGGCTTTCGTATTTTTTCGGGCCACAATACAGATTAGCGCCGCCTGCTGTTGTGGAGACATTACGTCCCGCGAGCGTACGGAAAATAAACAGTCGTCTCGGTGTGTTCTTTAGCAGCGACGGGAAGCTGGAGCTTCCTGAAACGGCCGACTCCATTTTTTTTGACGACGGCGATTATCGGGCTGGTGTGTCCTGGCCTTAAGTGTTGCTAGGTGATAGTGGAGCCCGTTGGAGTCTTTCCCTGGCGCCGCAGCCGTCCCTAAAACACCGCTGCTTAAAGTCCCTATTTATGTTTATCCTTCCGCCGAGTCGACCGACCGTTGGCCAGTAGCTAGATCCTTCCAATTGAAAGCTCAACTTATTTGTTATATTGTAATAAAGATAAAGTAAAAGGTTTGTTTAGGCTGGTCATTTATAAGTACAACAACAGGTCATTTTCCAATCAACATTTAAGTTCCAAATAACAAATTAATTTAATTTTAAACTCTTCAATAATGTAATATAACAAGGCTACCAACATGACTTTCTTTTAAAGTGGAACTTGCTGATTTACTTTACACTTATACTAAAACTGCAAACAGTTCCATACATATTATTTTAGTTTAGGGTTTGCTGTGAAGAGGACTGAGCATCTATGGAGGGAAAGGACAGTTTTATTAATTTTTAACATATTTATTCATAGTCAACTTTTTATAGTGGACAATATTTGAGTCTCACATTAGATAATCAACGTTTTAAATGTGTTACGAGGAACTCTTAAAAACAATTCTGAAACAGTCTCATTTGGGTATACGCTCACCCAGAAACAACAGTGGTAAAAAAACACTACCACTTTTTCCAAAGGGGGGCGTTAGAATGAACACACACTGAAAGTTCCTCAAAGCACCTTTAAACAAGGAAATATCAGATTTGAATATGACATGTTCAGCCCAAATATATAAATAAATGTTTATATAGAGTCACACTTGAATTATTAGACACACATTGACAAACACGTTTTATTTTCAGAGCAACGATTCAAACAGTAAAGCTTCCGGTGAAATGGCAGTGTTGTGTTAAGGCTTCCAGGCACAAAGTTTCACTCAATTAAATATTTAAACTGTAAAGCTACAGTGCGTAATTTTTTGAATATAAATGATTCTTGGTTACATTCAAGCCTTCGCCAAACAAGTTGACACAAAGTTGATTTAAGCCTATTATCAGCTCCACAAAACTCTCTCTGTATTCCTCAGTATGGCAGCGATTACAAATTGGTGTCACCCCCCAACCTGACACTGGTGCAGGAGCTCAGAAAAATCCCAAGAAGAGCCCAAGAGATGTTGTTGATTCTACTGCTAAGAAAAAACCTGGACGTACAGCAGAAGGTATAAAATCCATGTGCCATCACTGAAGGCTTTACCTCATGTAGATGCACCGACAGTGTTGTTGTAATTACTCAGAATTCCTCATGGGGGGGCGACAAAGTTACGCACTATAGCTTTAAATTTCATTGTAACTGACAGCACATGAAAAAGATTTTATAGGTAAAATCCTTCTCCACTTTAAAACTAGTTTTCAATATTAAGATGTTTCTTGTATATGATTTGTGGCAGTTAAGAGTTAGAACAAATAAATAAACGTACATTTAGTTTCAGTGCAGAAAGAAGAGTGAATTCTATACAGTAACATGTTAAATGTGGATTAAATACATGAGACTTCATAGAAGTTATTAAAGCTGCTGCAAAACAACACACATTCAAACCAACTCTGACAGACACACACACACACACACACACACACAAACACACACAAGCACGCACGCACGCACGCACACACAGACACACACACACGCACGCACAGGTTTGAACACACACTCTCACACACACGCACACGCACACACAGCTTTGAACACACACACACGTACACACACACACAAGCGCGCACGCACGCACACACAGACACACACTCACACACACGCACACACAGCTTTGAACACACACACACACGCACACACACACACACACACACACAGGTTTAAATCTCTTACAGACAGAAAATAAAAAGGCTTCACAAATATATTATTGACAATGAATTAGTGCATATTTAGAGTCTGGTTTACAATGAGTGGTATAGTTCGGTACGGTTCACGTTTATTTATGTTCCCACTGTCCAAAGTTGTGAAGGGTCCCATGATAAGCGAACTGAGCCTACCAGTTTACAGAGCCTAGGCTGTGTATTAGCACTGGATTGTTTTCAGCTCGCACACAGTACAGACAGGTAGCAGATCATGAGGAGATATTCACTGATTTTGACAAAAAGTGATTTTGTCAACCAGCGTTCTCCAGAATCACTGACTACACCTTTAAGTACCTCAGTAATTAGGGGTAAAGGTTAGGGTAAGTTGTCCGCAGTGTCCCTTTGTTTACATACCCGTTTACAGAGCCTAGGCCTTGTATTAACACTGTTTACAGAGCCTAGGCCTTGTATTAACACTGGATGTTTTCGTTAAGAGTAAGGGGTCCTCTGATCCTCAGTGCAGGTCCTTGAAGGGTTTGGGGTAGTTGAACATGAGGTAATCCATGTAGTAGAAGTCATAAGCCTTCTGCCTCTCCATAGCGTTCAGCTGGGAGAAGTAGGTGTGTGTGAGGCCTTTAGACGTCCTCTCAGCTAGCGGGTTCCTGTCCTTAAAATCCGGGAACGTTAAATTCCCCGGCGCTCCCACGTTACGCAACAGAAAGTTAGCTTCTTCTTCGATGTTCTCAAACTTGCCTATGAAGTTGTATCGTAGCATACAGGGGCTACACAGCGAGCTAACCGGCTCCCAGTGTATATCCAAGCCCACGGGTCTGTGTACGTCCAGGAGATACTGTATGAATTCTCTGAACGTTACGCCCGCCCCCGTGCGCAGTGCGGCGCGGGAAGCGTTGGCTCGGTAGCGGGCGATGATGGGACGGCCGAACACGGGATGGTAGTAGGAGTTTGGACTCTCAAACTTATCCCTGAACGCTGAGACCAGACGCTCAAACGGCTCACGCACAAACAACACCTGGAGGGGGGAGGAAATAGAATGATTAATATTGATTTGTTTTCTTGACAGGAAGGTAAGTAGAAAGACAGACAGACAGACAGACAGACAGACAGACAGACAGACAGACAGAGAGGAGGAAATGAAATTGATTTAATATGGAGTTGTTTTCTTTCGTTTTCAAAACACAATTTATATTTTGAAGGAATTATTGCACATTACTATTATCAAGCCTGCACGGTGATAAGCCCTCTCCTGCTCTCTACACAGCCCTTGGATAAACAGCCAGGTTTTAGAAAGATAACTCTTCGGCAATTTGGAAAACCACAGCCAATCAAATGCAGGACGTGGGACAAGTGATACGTTTGCTGGACGTGGGACAAGTGATACACACGCTACTGTGGATCTAGGATACACGTACAATCTATGTGGCTTATTTTGGTTTTTCAAAACGGCAAATTTTGCTGAAAGAGGACAAGTTTGCATGCCTGTAATGCAGTATATAGACAGGGAAGTATGACAATGTATATATATTATAGATAAAGGATAAAATTAGGATAATTAAAAACAATCACAGACAGATAGACAGACAGACAGACAGACACACACAGACAGACAGACAGACAGATATATTCCGTCCTACCTTAGTATAAGAGCGTAGCCTCATTGCGATGGCGTTGCGCTGGTAGCTTTCCAGTCTGCGCAGGTTGTTAGCATAGTGAGCTACGTCATGTGGGATGTCCCGCGCTGACGAGGCCACGCCCCCTAACACCATCAACACACGCTTCCAGTTAGAACAGCCAGCCTTAGGAACCTGGAGAGACACATTAAGAGAATACAGTAAGATAAGACAGACAGGAAGGAAGGCAGGCAGACAGGCAGGCAGGCAGGCAGGCAGACAGACAGACAGACAGACAGACAGACAGACAGACAGAGAACAGCCAGCCTTAGGGACCTTGAGAGAAAGGGGTATATATATATAGACAGACAGACAGACAGACAGACAGACAGACAGACAGACAGACAGACAGACAGACAGACAGACAGACAGATAGACAGATTACCTCACAGTACAACAGGGCTGTCCCATCCTCCACATAGACCCGGGAGACCTGCCTCTTAGACACGCGCTGCTCACTCACTCCTGTCTGGGGGTTAGACAGGAGAATACAGTGTTTATAGATAGATAGATAGACAGATAGATAGACAGATAGAGAGATAGATAGAGAGATAGATAGACAGATAGAGAGATAGATAGATAGACAGATAGATAGATAGATAGATAGATAGATAGATAGATAGATAGATAGATAGATAGATAGATAGATAGATAGATAGACAGATAGAGAGATAGATAGATAGATAGATAGATAGATAGATAGATAGATAGATAGATAGACAGATAGATAGATAGATAGATAGATAGATAGATAGATAGATAGATAGATAGATAGACAGATAGAGAGATAGATAGACAGATAGATAGATAGATAGATAGATAGATAGATAGATAGATAGATAGATAGATAGATAGATAGACAGATAGATAGACAGATAGATAGATAGATAGATAGATAGATAGATAGATAGATAGATAGATAGATAGATAGATAGATAGATAGATAGACAGATAGATAGACAGACAGACAGATAGATAGATAGATAGATAGATAGATAGATAGATAGATAGATAGATAGATAGATAGATAGATAGATAGATAGATAGATAGATAGATAGATAGATAGATAGACAGACAGACACACAGACAGGGAATACAGTGTTTACAAAGAAAAATCAAGCTCTTTTTTCTAGCATTTTAAAAGCAAAAGTGATTTTTTTTGTTAAGAAACCTAAAGCTTTGGGACTCCACCTTTTTAAACTATAGTGCCTAACTTTTTAATATAAATGACTGTTGGTTACATTCAAGCCATTGCAAGTTACGCACTATGGCTTTAAAATCAAGCATTTTTCCAAACCTTCACGACATGTGTCAAAAAAGCTATTGAAGAAAACCCATTGATTTTCCATAAACATAGACTGTGTCCTCACCCTGTATTTGGTGCAGACATCAGCCAGTAGCTGCCGCCGCGTAGCCTGGGTCCGTGCTAGCTGTAGTTGCAGTTCCCCCTCTCCTCCACCGGGGGCGCTGGAGGCTCCAAAGCTCTTTAACAGCAGCTTCCTGTGTTTGGTGACCGCAGCTTTAGACACCACCGAGGAAGAGTCAGGGGCAGATGGAGGGAGGAGCACTACAGGCTCTGAGACTGGAATCTGGAAGGAGGGAGAATATAATATGATTTATGAAACATATTTAAAGCTGCTCCGAGGAACTCTCAGTGTGTGTTAATTCTAGCGCCCCCCTTTGGACTAAAGCAGTAGTGTTCTTACCACGCCAGCTGTTGTTCCTGGGTGAGCGTATACCCATGACAAAGGCATTAAGAAAAACTATATAAAAATAGCATTCTTTGTACTGATGGTCTCGTTTGC